>JAVJHY012106145.1:0-115897 GCA_035593235.1 Phascolosoma agassizii
TACCAGGTTCTCCAATTATGTGGATAAACCGGCTAAATCCGTATCGCACGGTCTTGAAATCTCGCTCGAGCATTAACAGCTCTTTCTTTCGGCTAAGGAAGGGAGAAGTATTGCGTTTAAGAATATTTCCCGGGCGTTGCAATTGTTTGCGCGCGTATAAAATCTGCCATGCGCTAATTGGTTTATTAAATCCTTTCAGATTAAATTGGCCGAGTTCCTTAAACTTGAATGTCAGACCAACCAATCGGCGAGTGCGCAGAGCTACCACCACTGTATTAGGTTCGGCAATATCTTGTAATCGAGCAGCTAGGTTCGGTGCAGTACCAAAAATTAGTTCATCCTGATCGCGTTTATTGCCTGCCCGATCACCAACCACAACCAGTCCAGTGGCAATGCCAATCCGGATAGCCAGGGGGTTTTTAGTTTTCCAATTAGGATTCAGATTGTTTGTTTTGATTGCATTAACCATTTCAAGCCCTGCTCGAACTGCACACTCTGGGCTGAATTCACTGGCGTGGGGGTGACCAAACAGGACCATAATGCCGTCGCCCAGGTAGTTGGACACATGGCCCTGGTAGGATTCTGCGATATTCGAGCAGATATCCTGAAATTCGCGAATGTCTTCAGACAAGTCCTCCGGGTCCATCGACGCTGCTCGCTCGGTATAGTTTGCAATATCGCAAAACAATACTGTGACTTGCTTGCGTACGGCTTCCGATACTTCCATAGAGGCAAGTCGTCGGTTAGTTGACGCAGTATCTGCAGCTTGGGTCATGAGTGGTAATTTCCTCGACTAATCATATTATCCAGGCTTGTCCAAACCGCTGAATAATATGGTTAACGATCCTTCGTAATTTATAATCCACCACCCCTTCTATTGGCGGTTTCATCGCAGTCTGCCAGGCAAAACTGCCGATTGATGGTTTCTGTTTCCAGGTAAAGAATATAAACTTTACGACTTCATTGCAACTGAGCAGAGCACTGCAACTTGATTTATGAAATTATCCCTTCTTGCTGACCAGATTCAGACATCTCCGATATTGCGTATTGCCGCAGAAATAAACGCACGTAAAGCAAACGGAGAATCAATCTATAACCTCACTGTAGGGGATTTTGATTCTGCGATATTTCCGCTTCCCGAGGCGCTGACCAAAGCCACTATTCAGGCATACCGTGACCATCACACCAACTACCCTGGTGCATTTGGTTTGCCCAATATCCGGCAAAGTGTGGCACATTTGTTAAATCGTATATGTGGATTGGACTACAGTGCCGACGATGTCATTATTGCCAGTGGCTCTCGCCCCGTAATTTACGCGATTTACCGAGCCATCGTTGATCCGGGAGATAAAGTAGTTTTTCCGGTGCCGTCGTGGAACAACGAACATTATGCCTCCATGCTTCAGGCGCAAGCGGTAACAGTGGAGACGACCCCGGAAAACAATTTTATGCCTAAGGCAGAGTTGTTGGCGCCCCACTTGGATGATGCGGTGCTGCTTGCGCTATGCTCACCGCTTAATCCAACGGGAACCGTTTTATCACGCCAAGATCTGCTGGATATTTGCGAATTGGTGGTTGCCACTAATCAGAATCGTTCTGCCGAGCAAAAGCCCCTGTATGTCATGTTCGATCAGGTGTATTGGATGCTGACTTTTGGTGATACATCGTTTCATCACGCATTAGCAGAATGCCCAGCCATTCGCGATTACGCCATTTTTATTGACGGGATGTCCAAAGCCTTTGCCGGAACTGGCATTAGAGTAGGCTGGGCTACCGGGGCAAGTCATGTAATTGCCAAGATGGTTTCAATTATTGCCCATGTCGGTGCCTGGGCACCAAAACCCGATCAGGTTGCGGTGGGGCAGTATCTTGCCCAAGACGAATTGGTTGATAGCCATCTGATAGAATTTCGCCAAGCCTTGGAAATGCGACTGGACGGATTTTATGATGGCATTATGGCATTAAAAGCAAAAGGTCATGATGTAGATGCTATTGCTCCCCAGGCGGCGATTTACCTCAGTGTGAAAATTAATATCGTTGGCAAACAAACTGCAGATGGAAAAGTTTTGGTCAATGATGATGATGTGCAAAACTACTTAATGAATGTAGCAGGTATGGGCGTCTTGCCATTTTCCTGGTTTGGTGCCCACAACTATGGAAATTGGTATCGCATATCAGTAGGTACTTGTAGCATGGATGATATTGACGGGGTCATGGCGGGTCTTGAGAGCGCATTGGACAAACTGCACTAAGGAATTAAAGTGATCAATGATGTGATTAGAATAATTGGCTGTTAACACATGACAGAATTTACTCATCTTTTATCCCCGCTGACTATTGGTCAGCTAGAAATTCGCAATCGGATTTTTTCCACGGGTCATATGACGCGGATGACTCGGGATGGCATGCCTACGGATCAGATGGTGGCCTACCACGAAGCCAGGGCAAAAGGTGGGGCCGGACTGATTATCTGCGAAGCGGCCAGAGTGCATGATTCTGCTCTGTCAGATTCGCCGGCGGTGGATGCCAGCACAGATCGCTGCATTGCACCCTATGCAAAAATTGCCAAAGCAGTACACAGATATGGCTGCAAGGTTTTTGGTCAGGTAAGCCATTCTGGTCGGGCAAATGATAGAAGACGGGGCGGGTTGCGGGATGTACCGTATTCATCCTCGGCCAGCCCAGACGAGCGATTCCATAATATGCCCCGGGCCATGGACCTTGAAATGATTGAACAGATTATTCAGGCTTATGGTCTGGCTGCTGCCCGCATGGCCAAGGCGGGATTCGATGGAGTGGAGGTACCAGCAAGCCATGGACTATTGCCGGCCCAGTTTCTGAACCCCAGAGTTAATATCCGTGATGATCAATATGGTGGTGATCTAGCAAGCCGGATACGGTTTCTGCAACAAATTCTTAGTACCGTGCGGGCCAGTTTGGGTGAGGAAATTATTGTGGGGGTTCGCGTTTCTGTTGATGAAATGGAACACAATGGGTTAGAACCTGAAGAATCCAAAGAAATTTGTTCGCTTCTCGACGCCATGCCCGAGCTTGATTATTTGAACGTGATTGCCGGTTCCATGGCGGGATTAAGCGGTTCGGTTCATGTAGTGCCACCGATGATGATTGAGAATGGCTATACTGCGCCCCTTGCGGGGCTCATTAAGTCGGTTACCGAGAAACCTGTTTTTGTTGCCGGAAGAATTAATCAACCACAAATTGCGGAACAAATTTTGCGGTCGGGTCAGGCGGATATGTGCGGCATGACTAGGGCGTTGATCGCTGACCCGCAAATGCCGAATAAAACCAGCAAAGGAGACGTGGACAATATTCGCGCTTGCATAGGTTGTAATCAGGCATGCATTGGCCACTTTCACCTGGGAACGTCGATCTCCTGTATTCAGTATCCTGTCACTGGGCGAGAACAAATCTTAGCAGAATGCACTCGAACCAAAGCGCCGAAAAAAGTAGTGGTAATTGGTGGCGGCCCGGCAGGATTAAAGGCCGCGGCCAGTGCCGCAGAGTGCGGTCACAGCGTGACATTGTGTGAAGCAGATGGTGCGATAGGCGGGCAGGTTAAGCTTGCCCAGTTGCTACCCGGACGGAGCGAATTTGGTGGCCTAAGTGGAAACTTGTTGCGCGAAGCGGAACAGGCCGGGGTAACCATCAAATTAAATATAAGAATAGATTTACAAAAATTACGATCAATGGATGTTGATTCAGTGGTGTTGGCTACCGGAGCAACGCCCTATCGGCCCGATATCGAAGGTATTAACAATGCCAACGTAGTAGACGCCTGGCAAGTACTGCAAGGAAATGTAAAAGTCGGTAAAAACGTTGTGATTGCCGACTGGCGTAGCGATTGGATTGGAATCGGTATGGCGGAATTACTGGCCAGGCTGGGCAGCCACGTACGGCTTGCGGTTAATGGTATGGGGGCAGGGCAAGAATTGCAGTCTTATATTCGCCACCAATGGGTCGGTACAATTCACAAACTCGGAGTTGAAGTGATTCCCTATGCTCGCCTGTTTGGAGCAGACGAGGACACTGTTTATTTACAACATACTTTGAGTAACGAGCCGATACTCTGTGAACAAGTCGATACCCTGGTTGTGTCGCTAGGGCATTCTTCGTGCAACGAGTTAGAGCGAGAAATCCTCAATGCAGGAATTCCGTTGCGCATGGTGGGAGACTGCCTTAGTCCTCGCACTGCCGAAGAAGCCGTGTATGAAGGCATGATGGCCGGACTTGAACCTGCTGTAGAGTGAGGTGGTATTTTTCACCCATCGGAGTAATTTGCCTAATATCGTGCCTTTAGCATCGACTGGATAGTAACAAAAGTTACGTTTTAAGATAAATAAGTGTCGCAATTAGTGTTTAACTAATATAATATATAAAGAAATCTACATATCAGTATACATTAAAGTAATGCGATTTCCAGATAAAAGCAAGATTTCTGTTAATTGCCAATGGAAGAGCTGACTGCCGTTACAACAGGGAATTTGATGAAAAACCAGAAAAACACATTACTGCACCAAAGCGCCAGTGAAACTCGACTTCGACTAGAAAAACGGCCGCTTCCGTCGGCCGTCCTTTTACATAAAGCGGTTGAAGTGTCGTTCGAGTTTTTTCCGCCAACAGGTGACACGGCGTCAACCAGCTTTAAACAGGCTGTAGCCCAGCTGGCTCGATTGAATCCTAGATTTGCTTCTGTGACATACGGTGCAGGCGGGTCCACTCAAAACAGATCTATCGAAGCGATTAAGTGTTTGATGGCAGAGTCTACTGGTCATGGGCCACTGCGTGCAGCGGGTCACCTCACCTGTGCGGGAGCTTCCAAACAGCAAACCAACGGTGTCATCGATCAATATTTGCAAAATGGCATTCACCATATTGTTGCCTTGAGAGGAGATGCGCAAGATCAAACCAGGGTATACCACGCACACCCGCAGGGTTATCAAAATGCTGCCGATTTGGTAGCCGGAATTCGCCGACGCAGCGAACATATAAAAGACTTTGAAATTAGTGTTGCCGCATATCCCGAAGTGCACCCTGATTCAAAAGATGCTAAGCACGATCTGGATAACCTCAAACGCAAAATCGATGCCGGCGCAAATCGGGCGATTACTCAGTTTTTCTTTGATGCGGATACATTTTTACGATTTAGGGATGCAGCTTATACGGCCGGTATCACAGCGCCGATTGTTCCGGGAATTTTACCGGTCACAAATTTTTCTCGTGTGGTGGATTTTTCAGCAAGGTGCGGAACAACGATACCTGACTGGATGGCGGAGTTATTTCACGGACTCGATGATGCTCCGGAAATCCGCCAGATGGTAGCAACAACCGTAACCGCCGAGCTATGCACCCGATTAATAGACAATGGGGTAAATACGTTTCACTTTTATACATTGAATCGACCTGAGCTTACCCAGGCGATTTGCCATATTCTCGGAGTCCGGAATTTCGTCAACGAAAAGCCGGTGAGTCAAGTGGTGGAGGTGTAAGAAACATGTCAAATAAAATATATACAAGCAGCAGCTCCGACTTGGTTGACGCATTGGAACAACGAATTTTGCTATTGGATGGCGCCATGGGAACCATGGTTCAGGATTCAAAACTGGATGAAAAGGATTTTCACGGAAAGCGGTTTGCCAGTCATCATGTGCCATTACGAGGTAACAACGATGTTCTTAACTTGACCCAACCAGAGTTAATTGAACAGATTCATTTGGATTACCTGATCGCCGGGGCAGATATAATTGAAACCAACACTTTTAATTCCAATGCAATCTCCCAGGCGGATTACGATTTGGCTGATATCAGTGAGGAATTGAATAGTGAAGCCGCCCGTATCGCAAGGAATGCTGTGGCTCGATATAACAAACTTCACAACCAGCAAAAGCAGAGTAAATGGGTTTGTGGGGTATTGGGTCCAACCAGTAAAACTGCTTCGATTTCACCCGATGTCAACGATCCAGGTTATCGTAATACGTCGTTTGACGAGCTAACCAGAATATATACCGCAGCGCTACATGGTCTCGTTATCGGAAGGGTGGATATGATTATGGTTGAAACCATCTTTGACACCCTGAATGCCAAAGCGGCATTGTTTGCGATAAGCAGCTATTTTGAAAAACACAATATTAGGCTACCAATATATGTTTCCGGTACCATTACTGATCTTAGCGGCCGCATACTGTCTGGACAGGTAACTGAAGCATTCTGGAATTCGATTCGTCACGTCAACCCTGTGGCCGTTGGTCTTAATTGTGCGCTTGGTGCCAGAGACTTACGCGCCTATATCGATGACCTTTCTCGTACCGCTGACGTCTGGGTTGGATGTCATCCCAATGCTGGTCTGCCAAATGATATGGGTGAGTATGATGAATCTCCTGAGTATATGGCAGGCCTCATTGGTGAGTTCGCGGCATCAGGCCTGGTCAACATTGTCGGGGGTTGCTGCGGTACTACACCTGCGCATATTACGGCGATAAAAAACGCGGTCAGCGATCACCCTCCAAGACAACGACGTGTACCCGACAATGTCACCAGATTGTCAGGTCTCGAGCCGGTAACCATTGATCAGAATAGCCTGTTTGTAAATATAGGTGAGCGCACGAATGTCACTGGCTCCGCCAAATTCGCCAAACTTATCATCGATGAAGACTACGATTCCGCGGTAAATATTGCACGGGAGCAGGTGGAAAACGGTGCACAGATTATCGACGTCAATATGGACGAGGGTATGCTCGATTCAGAGTTTGCCATGCAGCGGTTCCTGAATCTAATTGCATCGGAGCCTGACATTAGTCGAGTGCCGGTGATGATCGACTCTTCAAAATGGTCTGTCATAGAGGCCGGTTTGAAATGTGTGCAAGGTAAAGGATATGTCAATTCCATAAGCCTCAAAGAAGGAGAGCAGACGTTCCTGGAACAGGCCCGACTGGTACGGCGATATGGCGCTGGGGTAGTGGTGATGGCCTTTGATGAAGATGGCCAGGCTGAAACCACAGAAAGAAAGTTTGAGATTTGTAAACGTGCATACAAGTTATTGACCGAAATAGTTGGATTTCCTCCTGAGGACATTGTATTTGATCCAAACATATTTGCCGTTGCTACTGGAATCGAAGCGCACAATCAGTATGGGCTGGCATTTATCGAGGCGACTCGTCTAATCAAGCAACATCTGCCGCATGCCAAAGTTTCTGGAGGCGTGTCTAATTTGTCATTTTCATTTCGTGGCAATAATCCACTAAGGGAAGCGATGCACGCGGTATTTTTATATCATGCTATTAAAGCTGGTTTGGATATGGCCATTGTCAATGCCGGTAGATTGGTAGTTTACCAGGATGTACCTAAGGATCTCAGGGAACGCATAGAAGATGTAATTTTCAATCGCCGATCCGACGCGACAGATCGATTGCTGGAAATGGCGAACTCGGTTAAAGGTAACGTCAAGAGTAAACAGGAAGATCTTTCCTGGCGAGAGTTTGAGATCAATGAACGTCTTTCACATGCATTGGTGCATGGACTCGACAGGTATATTGTCGAAGACACTGAGCAGGCTCGAGCAATGGCAAGTCGGCCTCTCGATGTCATTGAGGGGCCTTTGATGCGAGGAATGGACATCGTTGGGGATTTGTTTGGTGCAGGAAAAATGTTTCTGCCTCAGGTCGTAAAAAGCGCCCGAGTAATGAAAAAGGCGGTAGCCTATCTCGAGCCATTTATGGATGGAGATGATTCCGGTAAACCAAGAGTCCAGGGCAAAATTATCATGGCCACCGCAAAAGGCGATGTACATGACATTGGTAAAAACATCGTAGGAGTTGTGTTGCGTTGCAATAATTATGAAGTGATCGATCTTGGGGTTATGGTCCCTGCGGTCAAAATTTTGCAAACAGCCCAGGATGAAAATGCTGATCTAATTGGTGTGTCCGGGCTGATTACGCCAAGTCTGGATGAGATGTGCCATGTGGCTGCTGAGATGCAAAGAGAGAAGTTCAATATTCCGCTGCTGATCGGGGGCGCCACTACCAGCAAGATACATACTGCGGTTAAGGTAGCGCCGAATTATCATCATTCTGTAATCTATGTGCCGGATGCTTCGAAAGCGGTAGGAGTAGTTTCAAACTTGTTGAGCGACCGCAAACAATCTTTTGCCGGTGATGTAGCAGCAGAGTATCAAAAATTAAGAGAGTTGCGTGCTGCGCAGAAGAAGCTTGGTAAGCAGGTGTCCCTCGCCCAGGCCCGGGCCAACAGGCCAGATCTGGATTGGCACAAGTACACACCACCAACCCCTTCTTTCACAGGAGTGAAGGTTTATGACCAATTCGATTTAGCTGACCTTGCCCGCTATATTGACTGGACGCCATTTTTCAAAACCTGGGACTTGGCGGGTGTCTATCCCCGTATACTTGATGATGAATTGGTGGGGGAAGTGGCGTCTACATTGTTTGATGACGCTGCTGAAATGATTGACAGAATCATTAGCCAGGGCTGGATAAAACCTAATGCCGTGATTGGTTTCTGGCCAGCAAACAGTAACGATTGCGATGATATCGAAGTCTATACAGATCCAAAAGACCTTAGTATCAGTACTACTATCCATACACTGCGTCAACAACTGCATCGTGACCGGGGCAGACACAATTATGCATTGTCAGATTTCATTTCGCCGAGCAGCACCAACATAACTGACTATATAGGCGGATTTGTGGTTACCGCAGGGCAGGGTGTTGACAAAATCGCCAAACAATTTGAAATCGAGCATGATGACTATAATGCAATCATGTTTAAAGCAATCGCTGATCGTTTTGCAGAAGCACTAGCTGAGAAAATGCATCAATGGGTGCGCAATGAATTGTGGGGTTATGCACGCCAGGAAGATCTGGACAATCATTCCTTGATCAAGGAACAGTACAGCGGTATACGTCCAGCACCTGGTTATCCTGCCTGCCCGGATCATAGCGAGAAGCAAACCCTGTTTGAGTTGTTACAGGCGTCTGATAATTCCCCTGTAGGGTTGACCGAGAATTTTGCTATGGACCCGGCAGCTTCAGTCAGTGGTTACTACTTTTCTCATCCATCAAGCAGGTATTTTGCTGTTAGTAAAGTGGGGCGTGATCAGGTTGAAGAGTACGCATCAAGAAAATCCATGCCAATAAGTGAGGTAGAACGTTGGTTGAGTCCGGTGCTATCTTATGATGCGGATATAAGCAATGCAGCTTGATTGTCCCTTCTAATAATTCGCTATTGTTGAGTTAACTGAGATTTTTACTCCATTCCGAAATACCAATACCCCCTAGCACCAATGCGAGTGCCACTCCGTGGTACTGTGAAAATGTTTCACCCAGGAACAGCACTGCAATGATGGCGGCAAATACTGGGACTAAATTGAAAAATACGCCGCCTCTTCCTGCACCAATAATATCGATACCTTTGATATAAACCCAGTGGGCAATAAATGAAGGGAAAAGTGTGATTAAGGCAATTATTATCCAGCCTCTTGTGGTGGGCCATTGAAAATTTCCCATTAGGATTTCTCCACCGAGCAATGGAAAAGATGCGAATAGTGCGCCGAGAGCGAACATAGTAAATAGTGACAGGTGATCCGCTTTCGGGTTCCGTTGCAAGCCCACGGAATACCCCGCATAAAGAAGACAGGCAATTATCATTAACAGATCGCCATGTTTAAAACTCAATCCTAGCAGTCGATCAAGATCTCCTTGTACAGTGACAACAATTACTCCAATTAAAGTGATTGCGATGCCAACGCATTGCATCAGGCGCACCTTTGAACCGTATAAAACAAAAGCACCCATTAATACAAAAATAGGAATGGAACCCTGAATAATGCCAATATTCAATGCGCTGGTGGTGTAGGCAGCTACATAGAAAAGCGCGTTAAAGGTTGTCAATCCCAATGCACCCATCACAAACAGGAAAATCCAATGCTGGCGTAATACCTTCCAGTCCTTGATAAATCCTTTATGGGCAAAAGCAAAAAGTAGTACTACGGTGCCGATCCAACGCAAGGTCACTAAAAACATCGGTGATACTTCGCCCACTGCAAGTTTGCCAAAATTGGCATTCATACCAAAACATAGAGTGGTAATAGTTAAAAACAGGTAGGCCTTTTGGCTTGAGGTAATCGCCAATGGTAGTGTCCGATGCAACAATGAATTTTTGACAGCGGACTTTAACATAGCGGCCGATTACTGCATCATCCGCGTGGTGGTCTGGTTTTGTTAAGAAAGAATTACTAGGGTAGTATCGTTACTATGGTTAATTATCATTCTACTGATGTATTGGTCATCGGCGGAGGCTTGTCAGGGGCAGTGGCCAGTCACAGTTTGGCCCAGGCAGGTATCAAAGTCACCTGTCTGGAGCAAGGTCGGTGGACAGAACCGGCGGACTACCCTGGCGACAAGCCGAGTTTTGAACTAGATGCCATGGGACCATGGCATGCAAACCCTAATGTGCGTAAGTCAGAGGCAGATTACCCGGTGGTGGATGAAGACTCAGACATATCTCCGATGCTGTTCAACGGTGTGGGGGGTAGTACGATTTTATATAGCGCACATTGGATGCGATTCCTGCCTTCAGATTTTCGAGTGCGAAGCTTGGATGGTGTGGCGTCAGACTGGCCTATTCGCTATGAAGACCTTGCACCTTTTTATGACCAAGTGGAACGACAAGTGGGGGTGTCTGGAATCGCTGGTGATCCGGCCTATCCGGATAAACCCGAGTATCCAATGCCGCCTCTACCGATAGGTATATGGGGTGAGAAAGTTGCCCATGCCCACCATCGCCTAGGGTGGCATTGGTGGCCAGGGGTCAACGCGATTAATTCACAGCCCTACAAAGACCGGCGACCATGTGTTCAGCGTTCTACCTGTCGGGCGGGATGTAATGAAGGGGCAAAGGGTACGGTAGATAGAACCTATTGGCCCGAGGCTATTGGTCTGGGCGCGCATTTAATTACCGGTGCGAGGGTTTCGCAAATTATCATGAATACCAAAGGCTTGGCTTCCGGCGCTATTTACATAGATAGGCGGGGTATAGAGCAACGTCTCAAAGCTGATGTGGTGATTGTGGCGGCCCATGCCATCGGAACACCAAGATTATTGCTGGCGTCAGCCACCCCATCTTCACCAGAGGGGTTGTGCAATTCCTCGGGACTGGTGGGTAAAAATCTAATGATGCAGCCATTGTCCCGAGTAGTAGGATTTTTTGATGAACCGATGCTGAGTTGGCAAGGGCATTGGGGGCAAAGCATTTATTCTCTTGAATTTGCCGAAACGGATCCGAATCGGGATTTTGTCAGAGGGTCAAAATGGAATCTGGTTCCAAGTGGAGGGCCATTGCTTGCTGCCCGTTATCCGACAGATGATGCGCCGGCGTGGGGCGAAGCGATTCATCAGAGAGTAGAGCAATGGTTTGGTCGCTCTGCAATCTGGGGAATTACCGCAGAGGATTTGCCCTGGGAAAAGAATTTTATTTCGCTGGATAAAAATATCAAAGATAGTAATGGCATTCCGGCACCAAGGCTGCACTACAAGGTGGACGATAATTCAAAGAAGATGCTGAGTTTTATGATGGAGAAGGCTGAACAGTCATTCGCTGAAGCAGGCGCATTGCGATCCGAACGCCAAAGCTTTGCGCCGGACACGGGATGGCATGCGTTGGGCACTTGTCGTATGGGGGATGATCCAAAAACATCGGTGGTGGATAAATGGAATAAAAGTCACGATGTAGATAATATTTATATTGTTGATGGCAGTAGTTTTGTTACATCATCTTCTGTGAATCCTGCAGCGACTATTGCCGCATTGTCGCTTCGCGCCACTGAGAATCTGGTCAGCACCCGATACAACCAAAAAGTGGGTTCGCCATGACCCTATCTTCTCAACAGCAAGAAAAGTTTAAACAGTTTTGTGGGTTAGTGTTGCCCGGTCGCGGAGAAATGCCAAATGGATCAACCCTGGGTCTTGAATTAAGTTTTGGTGACCACGTGTTAGCAAACGATCCTGACTTACGACTGTTGGTCCTACGCATGTTAGATCAAATGGATGCTCCGGTAAGCTCGGCGCAACTACAACACCTCGAGTCAAATGAGTTGGCTGATTTTGGTAAGCTTGTTACCGTTGTATGTGCTGCCTACTATGCTAATCATGCAGTAAGAAAACTATTGGGTTATTCGGGACAACAGGCTTTGACTTTAGACAAGGGTGGTTTCGGTGCTGAAGAGTTGGTGCTTGAAATGATGGGGCAACCCAAACGCTATCGCGATCCGGATTGATGATCACTCGCCAAGCGTCGCCACACCAACCATGCTGTCACGAGTTATTATACCCGCCAGGGTAGCTTCATCCATATCTAAGGTGGATGCAGGGCGTTTAGGTAATACCAAATAACGCAGCTCCGCAGTGGAGTCATGTACCCTTACTTCAACATGCTTTGGAATGTGGGTGCCAAATTCTTTTAATACCTCTCGCGGTTCGTACACAGTCCTAGAACGAAACTCCTTTGCTTTGTACCAGGTCGGAGGGCGACCCAGTAAAGCCCGTGGATAACAAGAACACAAGGTGCAGACAACGACGTTATGAAGCCTATCCGTATTTTCCAGTACCTTGAGCTCACTGCTGCCAGGGTCAAGGCCCATATCGGCAATGGTGTCATTCGGCGCGGTTAATAAGGCGGCTTTGAAATCATTATCACACCATGCCCGGGCAACAATTCGCGCACCATGGGTGCTTGCATCCACAGACTCGATGGTTTCAATCATTTGATGCAATTCCTGTGCAGTGTATAAACCTTTCTCTATAAGCAGCTCATTTAGGGCAAGCCCGAGAAACTGATGAAATGAGTTTGGTGTTGGATGATCAGGTTGGGGTGGTGAATGATGATGCTGATGACCGGAAATGTTATCGCTACTCATGATCTGGACTTTGTGGATGTTGGTTTTAACCAATGCTGGTAAATTTCTATTTCAAGACTGTCTGAACGGGGACCTTTGTAGTCGGGCCACAAATGTTGTTGTTCCAGTCTTACCCGGTAAACGGGAACCTTTTTCGACGGATTCTGTATCGCTGCAATCTGCTCTGGTATTAGTGCCAGGTTACAGATCTCAGTTATGACACCAGTTGCGCCTTTTGCGTAGGCAGGTACACGATGATGACGGTTTTCAACTCGTCTATCGATCTCTACTTTTTGACCGAGACTAAACTGATTCATTGTTCTCCATCAATTGCTGAATGCGTTGTTCGAGTTCATCGGCGGAAATTAAACCGTGATTGATGGCGATGGATGATGCGGAAAGCGCCCAACGTTCGTAGTAACTAAGATGTTCGTAGTCTTCCTTGCTAAGTGATTCCACACCTGCACGTAACTGAGCCCAATCGGTCAGCACACCTTTAGTCCGCAGTAAATTTACCATTGCATCAATACGCTGTTCCCAGAAAGTTACCTCGTGTTCGCTACGGTCTACTGCATCTGCTGAATGTCCACCGAGGTCATGGGGTCCGATTGAAGAATGATTAGAGTTCATGGGATTAATGGTTGGCTAATGGGTTCTACCTGCTTTCATAGGTGGCTGAGTTTACAGCGATTGTCTATTATTTCACTTTCCCAGTTTACTTTGTTTCTGTAACACTTGGTATAAATTCGCATATCTATCAATATGTACACAAGGGGGTTGTTCCTTGAGACATCCTTTATAGTTTGTACCGGTCTCATGGTTTATAGCATCCCACGGATAAATATCACCCGTGCATAGTATGTAACCAGTTTAAAGTCTGTCTACTTTGCTCAAAAAAAATCTCGGACTCCACAATTTCAAACTTTCTCTTTCCGTATTCCCCAGGAACCTTTCCACATCCTGCCTGGCTTCATCCCAGTTAATGCTAAGAATTTTTCTCCGAGCGTATTTTTTAACCAGTCGACGTCAACATTTAAATCCTGATTTTGCCAGGGGCCATATTGTTTCAAAGCAGCTTGTAAATGCATGGGGTTGGGGTGGGTATTTTATGCCACATACCAGACAAAATCGTACCAGTCGCGTCCTTTTAAGTACGGCCTGCATAGCAGCGTATGAATCTTCAAAGCGAAGTTGCTCGGCACATCTTGTGCACATACCTCGAAGTCTAACGGAAAGTCGAGATATTGATATACAAATCTAGATTCCGCTGGAGGATTAACGTCTATTTCAAGTTTGATCCGCAGCTTACGCCCATCATCTGTTCTTAAAAAGGAGAGATCTAGTTGGTTTGCTACCGAATCGTCTTTAAGCAACGCCTTTTTGATCCATTCGGCTTTTGTCCACAGCCTCCGATGTCATACCAAAGTCTTGCAAGCTTGTCAGAAGCTGGTCCAGATGAGGCTGCCAGTCGAAACTTGGATCAGGCTGTTTCAAAATAAAACCCAGATCTTCAGAAATCCTCCGTGGTAGTCCATAGAGTATTCTCAAGCTGGTGCCGCCCTGGAAGGCAGCAATGTCAAAAAAGCCAGTTCGCCAAAGGGAATAAAGTGCTACCTCTTGAATGATCTCTTTCAGTGCCTGTTCTTTTGCGAGTGGACTGGTACTGGGGTATTTTTCCAGTCGCTTTTTTATCAACTCAATCATGCCCCAACTCTCTACTTAGTGCGGCAATGAATGACTTCGTTCGTTTCTGTTTATACTTCAAAAGTAACGTTCTAAAGCAATCACTCGTGATCCCACTCAAATGTTCTAGATCGACCCGAAGTCCATCGGTCAGCCATCCCATTCCATCTTGCGCAAACATACTAAATCCATCAAGGCTCTGGTGGGTTCTGCAACAAGAGCACTTTGCTGTGAGAATTCCTTACGTACGACCATTTCAAAAAATACCCGGGCTGGATTGCAAGCGGGTGAAAGCTGAGGTGACCGAATGTAGAGGTCTCGAATTCCAGGGTCTTGGTTCGAGGCGTTACACTGGCTATCAGTAATTACCCGATTTTCCAGCCCGGCGTTGATTAGCTGTTGCGTTAGTGTTTGCAAAGCTAGATCATATAGAATTTATTTATTTCCAGATACTTTCATATTATCAAAGTATCTGGAAATAAATATTTTTCAATGTTCGCCATATCGTAAATTTAACTCACGCTTACCTCACTGATCTCTGGGGAAGATCAAGTCACGATGTAGCTTGGGCAGATTCATTTTTTATAATTAATTCTGTGCCAATTATTCATTATTGAAAACTATCGATACTAGTGAGTCGCCAAGATGTCCTCAAAGATATTTATTTGTTTTGTGCTTGTTGCCCTGAATACACAAGTGTTTGCGAAAGAGTACTTGGAACAGTGGGTAGTTGTGGAGCTAGAAACTATCCTAACCCTGGAAGGAAAACCATCGAAATTGGGCGGTACTACTCGATATGGAGGTATGAGCCAAGAGATGGCGCTAATATATTTCTTATTGTCAATGGCTTAAGGAAATGTAGCTTTGCACCGAACCTTTTTGTCCAAAGAAGCTGTGGGTACGTCTGATCCACGAGTTAGTGCAGACGGAGACGATAACATCACTGCATCATGGAAAGACACATGGGGAAATTACGCCTCGATTACTGCAATGTGTTCCTAGGTTTGAGAAGGACCGGCCGAATCATAAATATTCCATTGCGAAGCTAGGAATGACAACTATAATTGAATTGTTTTCAGCCACCTCGTGTTTTCACAATGGATAATAATTTGGTTGTGGGTATTACCCACCTGATCAAGCCGCCGTTTGATCCAGAAAGAAAATCTCTAGGAAATGATATTGAGATCATTCATTTTGATACACGCAATGAAGAGAAGTTTGATCCCATATTGCTGAAAAAACTAGATGTGTTTTTGGTCTGGACGCCGAAAATTTCAGAGACCACTATCAGCAATTTAGTCAAATGCAAAATGCTGGTGCGATATGGGGTGGGATTCGACAAGATTGATCGAAACGGACTAGACAAGGCTGGAATCGCATTCTCTAATAATCCGGAGTACGGTCCTGAAGACGTGGCGGATACTGCTATGTCGATGTTGCTAGGCTTACAACGACGAATATATCAGCATAACTATTTGTGCCGTGGCTATTCTGATAGTTGGCAGGAGAATCATTTGGTGCCCACTATCCATTCCCGGGAATGTACGGTGGGTATTGTCGGCGTGGGACGCATCGGTATTAGTGTTATTTACAGGCTAAAAGCCTTTGGCTATCAAATTATTGGATACGATCCCTATATCAGTAATGGGCTGGCAAGAGCGGTGGGGATTAAGCGCGCTGATTCATTAGAGGAGCTGTTTGAACAGTGTAATATGATTTCTATGCACTGCCCCTTAACCGATGAAACCAGGGGGATGGTCACTACTGAATTAGTAAATAGGGCGAAACCTGGATTGGTTTTAGTTAATACTGCGCGGGGCTTGTTAATTGAAAGTCTGGATATGGTTGAACAGGGACTACGTTCAGGGCAACTTGGTGCCGTGGGTCTTGATGTTTTGCCTATGGAGCCACCGGAGGATCATTCATTAATCGATGCTTGGAGAAATGCAGAGCCCTGGTTACAGGAACGATTAATCATCACACCCCACAATGCATTTTATTCCGACTACTCAATGTTCGAGTGTAGATTTCAGGCAGCAGAAACTGCGCGGCTTTTTCTCCAGGATGGGGTGCATCGAAATGCGGTGTAGCTGAATGAGCTAGGCTTTCAGGTATTGCCCCGAGGTCTTATCAAACCATTGTTCCAGGTATTCTGCCAAACTGGACTCAATCATTATCAAGTAAGATTTTTCTATTGGCTGAGGGACTAGGATTGCGTGGGTTCTAGCAAATGAGCAGGATGCGCATTGCCCAAATGTAAACACACTAGGATCTAGGTTGATGCCAAATCCCTGGACCATTACATCATGGACCTGTTCTCCTTGAAGGATAAATCCTGCATATTGATCTGTTAGCAAAGTCGCATTGGCGTGGAAGTCATTGCAAACAGAATTTATTTTTTCAACTTGTTTGGCGTCGCCTTGATCTTCTGAGATCATTAACCATTGGTCTGGACCCAGCCATAATATTTTTCGTTTTTCGTCATGGCTTATGCAATTGTGTGTCTGGGGAAAAGAAAGTCCCGCTACAGAAGATAGTACTGATATTGCGGCCTTTTCAGCCCGGATATTTATAATGCAGAGATCTACGGCATTCAAGGTCGCCTGGTATGCCATTAGCTCTTCATCCTCTCGCCTTTAGGATCTATAAATATCGGTTTGGTAACTTCTGCAGTCACCGATCGTTCGAGTCCTGAGATGGTAATGGTTTCGCCGATTCGCTGTGTACCATTTTTAAGAAGCGCCAGGCAGATGGGCCTATTTAAGTTCGGGCTGTAACAGGCTGCAGTAACGTGCCCCTGAAACAGGCTATCTTTGGAGGAAACTTCGCTGATCAACGCACTGCCTTCTGCTGGAACGAAACTTTCATCGTTGGGAAGTAAGCCAACCACTTTCTGGCGCACAAAGTCTTGCTGTAAATCGCGTTGTAACGTTCGCTTGCCGATAAAATCGTCCTTGTCCATATCGACGTTCCAGCCCATACCCGCATCGAATGGATTGGTAATATTGTCGCCTTCGCTGCCAGGGGAGACAAAGCCCTTTTCGATTCGCAGCACCGCGCTTGTTTCAGATCCCACTGGGGATATACCGTATTCTTTCCCGGCTTCCATTAACGATTGCCAAACTTCGAGTCCATGTCGTCGTTGTACGTTAATTTCGTAACTGAGTTCTCCGGTATAGCTCACCCTGGCCACTCGGGCTGGTATCCCTGCAATATTTCCCGTTTTCAATGCCAGAAATGGAAATTTTTCGCCATTTAGATCAATATCACATCCGGCTTTCTGCAACACGCTTCGCGCCTTGGGACCACACACACAAATATTCGACCAGTGATTTGTCACTGTTGTAACAAATACTTTCCAATGGGGGAATTCTGTCTGTAGCAGTCGTTCAAGGTGGGCATAGATAAGATCTGCAGTACCGGTGCCGCTAGACATCAAATAATGATGTTGAGCAAGACGAAATGTCACGCCGTCATCCATCATGCGACCATCTTCATTCAACATCAGGCCAAACTTACCTTGGCCAATTAGCATGTTGTTCCAGCGATTGGTATAGACCATATTCAACAGCTTCACTGCATCTTCGCCAAATAATTCAAATTTACCAAGCGGTGAACCATCGTAAATTCCGACGCTGTCTCGTACCGTTTTGGCGGCTCGTCGAATAGCAGGCTGGTCGCTTTCTCCAGGGTGAGGGTACCAGAACGGCCTTCGATAGTTGGCTCCTGCTTCATTCATCGCCGCGCCGTGCTGAATATGCCATTGGGTGATGGGTGTGCGCCTGATAGGAATAATTAATTCCTCTGTTTCGCTGCCTCCGATTGCGCCAAAGCTGATAGGAGAATAGGGCGGACGATAAGTAGTCGTACCAATTTCTCCGGGCGCTTTTGCCAATATTGCTGCCATCGCGGCAATCACGTTGGTATTGCCACTCTTGCCTTGGTCTGTGGCCATACCCGCAGTGGTATAGCGTTTTACATGCTCTACCGAAACATAGTTTTCACGGATGGCTAGTGCGATATCTGATGTGGTTACATCATTCTGAAAATCGACAAATGCTTTGCCAGTTTGGCCGGTAACTTGTTTATGCCAATCAAACTCAATATCCAACGGTATATCCCGTTCAGCAGTAGGCGTTACCGAATCTTTAAGGTCTAAACCGAGTATGGTTAACGCTTGGATAGCAGCTTGTTGTCCTTGTTGCAAACAGCGGTCGAGCGAAAAATTTCCAGCTGCCGCACCAATGGTCTGCTCAGTTTGCACTGGGGCACCCGCACAGAAGCAACCAAGCTCAGCGTTATAAACCGGTTTAGCACCGGACTGAGAATGTAGATGAACGACTGGGTTCCAGCCCCCCGACACACATAATAAGTCACATGAAAGAGAGATGGGTGAATCACTTGTGGTCGATCTTACCGTTAGCGACTTAATCGATTTTTTCCCGATGGCCTTTACAACATGATGACCAGCGAGTACTTGGATATTTTGTGCGGCGGCTTGATTGATTAGCTCCTCGGTGGGGTCGTCCCGCTGATCTACAATTGCTTTAACCTTGACCCCTAAATTAGCCAACAACAAGGCACTTTCGTAGCCGCTATTATTATTCGTCGCGAACACGATTTGATTTCCAGGATTAACACCATATCGATAGGCAAGTGTTGCTGCGCTGGCTGCCAATATAATGCCGGGAAGATCATTGTTTTCAAAAACCAACGGCCTTTCCACACTACCGCTGGCGAGAATGACTTGTTTTGCTCTGACTTTCCAGAAACGCTCCGAGACCCAGGGTTCGCCAGGATTTTGTTGCACTACCGTAATTAAATTGTGATCGTAGTAGCCTGCAGCTAAGCTCTGCGAAAGTTGCACCACTCGTGGATTGCTATCAAGTTCGGAGATGACTGTGTCTATCCATCCAGATGCGTCACCACCGTCGATTTGCCGGGGACGATTCAACAAGTCACCCCCAGCATTGGGCTGATCATCCACCAACATTACGCTGGCACCGCTGCGTGAGGCATTTAGCGTCGCGCAAAGACCCGCAGGTCCCGCGCCGACTATTAAAATGTCACAATGATGAAAGCGCTTTTCATAATGCCCGGTATCAATTTTATTCGGATTGACACCAAGCCCAGCGAAACGTCGAATGTAGCGAGCATAAAAATTCCACGGCCGCCACATAAAGGTCTTATAGTAGAAGCCAGCGGGAAAAATTGGCGCCAATAATGAATTCATTGCGCCAATATCAAAATTCACTGAAGGCCAACAGTTAATACTACGGGCCTCCATCTTATCTTCCAACAACAGTCTGGTTGCCTGGACATTTGGTTCATCCCGTGGACTGAGTAATTGCACCAGCGCATTGGTTTCTTCTATACCTGCGCTCATAATTCCCCGGGGTCGATGATATTTGAAGCTGCGCCCAGTGAGTGTTACGCCATTTGCAAGTAATGCTGATGCCAGAGTGTCCCCTTTATAACCGCGATAACTTTTGCCATTAAAAACAAAATTTATAGGTCGTTGTCGATCAATTATTCCCCCCGAAGCGAGACGCATACTGTTAGTCACGATCTTCTCTCTTTTTAGGGGTTCTGATTTCGTGGGTTACATTATTACGCTCAAGCTCGATCCACTGACCACATCCTTTTACATGCCACCAGCGTTCTAATACCCAACCCTTGGCATTGGTATTGTTGTACAAGTAGTCTCGCCATTCACTGTCAGAAAGTGCGGATGGATTTGTTGGGCGGCTGCGGTCCGCGTCTCCCGCGCAGACAAATTCATCTTCATTTCGCAAACCGCAATAAGGGCAAGGGACATTTAACATTGCTTATCTATTGGCGGATACACCACCCTCGGGTATTAACCTGCCGCTATTAAAACGATTTAATTCATAGGAGGCAGCAAGGGAGTGTGGTTCATTTTTTGCAATTAAATGGGCAAAGGTTTGTGCCGCCGCCGGGGTTGTTTTAAATCCCCCGGAACCGGCGAGGTCAACGTAAAACCCTTTCAGGTCGGTGCGAGAAATGACCGGACTTCCGTCATACACCATATCCAGCATGCCAGCCCAGTGGCGCAGTAGCTTCAGCCTTCGAAAGCTGGGAAACACTTCCAGCATGGCCGTTGTCGCATCTTCGATAATGGGAAAAGTGCCTCGTTGTGCGTAGGAAGGGTAGGGATCCGCACCCTGACCCACCACAATTTCTCCTTTATCAGACTGCATTAAATATGTGCCAAAATAGCTGCGGATAACAACAATCTCGTTCAGTACTGGTTTGACTGGTTCTGAAACCCAGGCTTGCAACGGTTGGGTAACAATGGGTAGTCGTATGCCTGCCATGCCAGCCACCACACTGCCATGCCCGGCCACTGCCATGCCAACCTTTTGTGTTTTAATGACCCCCCGAGATGTTTCCACACCGGTGACTTGGCCACCATCTTTTAAAATACCCGTCACCTCGCAATTCTGAATAATATCCACGCCACGGCTGTCTGCGGATCGGGCGAAGCCCCAGGCCACTGCATCGTGCCGCACCATTGAGGCCCTTGGTTGGTACACTGCGCCATGGATAGGCATACGCATTTTTTTTGACGGGGCAAAGATTGGGATACGTTGTTTAACTTGATCCAGACTAATGACTTTGTATTTCGCGCCGTATATGTGCATCGTATTTGCCATTTGCATGGCAATACGATTTACCGCGGAGCTCTGAATAAAGGTAATCATGCCGCGTTCACTGGTCATCACATTAAAGTTGAGGTCCTTGCTTAACTGATGATAAAGGTCCAATGAATGCTCATGAAATGGAACACTGGGTTCCCTAAGAAAATTTGAGCGCACGGTCATCGTATTGCGTCCAGTATTGCCACCACCAATCCATCCTTTCTCCAATACCGCAATATTGGTCATACCGTGTTCGCTGGCGAGGTAGTGGGCGGCACCTAATCCATGACCACCACCGCCGATAATGATGGCGTCGTATTCTTTTTTAGGATCGGGGCTTCGCCAGGCTTGATGCCAGTTTTGATGATAATTGACGGCATTACGAAGTAGACTAAATATGGAATAGCGTTGCATCGCTGGAAATTAACACAATGCAAATTAAATCGTCACTATACATGTTCAATTATTATGAATTTGTTGCACAGCCCAGCTCACGATAATGAGATTGCCATAAGCTATCTAATGCATCGGCAACATGCCCTGGAATCATCACCCCTGATCCCTGGATTGACCAATGCATTTCGTTAAAAGGGAATTCTACAAGCCGCTCCATACCGAGTATGGGTTGTTGATCGGGATCAAGGTATTCCACCAGTGCAACATCCACGCATCGCGCTTTCTTGCCTGCTAGTCGCTTGGTTTCATTCCAATGGGGGCTGAGGTAGGATGTTGTAACAGCGGAGCCAATAGCAAAAATCCCCTTAGGAGGAACCCCCAGTCGTATGAAGAACAGCCGATCCCCGGGGTCCACCGCTTTTGACATCATGCCCCATTGGGTCACCGCATGTTTGCCGAGCTCTAGTCGCTTTTGCAGGTTGTGTCTTTCCTGCCATTGGGCGCGACGTGGATTCCAGGCCAGTAAAAATGCAACCATGCTCTGCTATGAACTCCCAAAAAGTGAATCAACTAACATTGGTGCGATAAAGTGGACGCTGAATTAGGGATAGCGGTAACTGCCATCGTTGCATCAGGGGCTGGGTTAATTCGTGGCTTTACCGGTTTTGGTGGCCCTGCGTTTATGCTGGCCATTCTAACAATTTTTTACCCACCCCTGATGATCCTGGGGAAAATCATGGTGGTCGATATCGTCGCTGGAACGTTTCTTTTTTATTCTTGCTTTTCTGAAATCAAATGGAGGGAGACCCTGTGGATCGCTATTCCTTCTATTGTAATGATGCCAGTAGGTCAGTGGATGTTAATCGAAATGGATCCAGAGTGGCTGCGTCGTGCCATCGCGATTATTATTATGATTTGTAGTTTGTTAATGCTGAGTGGTTTTCGTTATCAAAAGTACCCAGGTCCGCCATTATTGATCGCAATCGGGGCGCTGGCTGGGATTGTATTTGGCGCAACCTATATTGCATTGATTGTCGTTTGTGCAATTTTACTTGGTCCATTTCACCGAATGGAGGCGCGTACCTTGATAATTTCATGGGCATTTCTCGTGTCCTGTTGGTATGCAATTATTTCAACTATCAGTGGCACTACAGTTATTGATGATCTGATTATTGCTTTGCCTGCGGTGGCTATGTATTTGTTGGGGGTGTGGATCGGTACTCGGATGTTTGGACGATCTGGTGAGAATCAATACCGAAAAGTGGCGCTGATTACCCTGATAATGCTATCGTTTCTGGCATTACTAAAGTAGTCAATTTCAAAGCAGCAAATGGACCTGAACGAAGACATCGAGTATATCGGCAAGATTGCCGAGGAAAAAATTCTGCAGTTACAGCAACGGATTGCCGCGCTGGAAGGAGCCCTATTGCTCAATCAGGAAGAGATCGTCAGGTTACAGGCCCAGGAAATACACCAAAACCAGATAATGGATTCAATGCCCGCCATGATCGGTTATGTCAATTTAAACCAGCAAGTAGTGTTCGCAAATAAACAACTTGAAAACTGGTATCAACTGGACCGGCAGACGATAACCGGAATGTATTTAAAGGATTTGTTTTCAAGCGAACATTATGAAAAGGTAAAGCAATTGCTTGATCAGGTTTTGTCTGGTGATGAAGTCAATCAGGAAAATGAGATCACATATCCCGATGGTGTTCGGCGCCATGTCCATCTTAACTATATCCCTGATACCCAGGGTGAAGACGTTATGGGGTATTATTTTCTGGTGCGTGATATCAGTAAACGCAAATGTGCTGAATTACAGTTAAAGGAACATACCGAACTGTTGGATTTTCGAATCAAACGGGCAACCCAAGAGCTTGAATATGGCAATAGGGAGCTGCGTGAAGAAATTCAGATGCGCAAGTATACTGAAGATAAACTGCGATCCAGTCAGGAGTCATTGCACGAAGCATTAGAATCAATGACCGATGGTTTTTTATTATTTGATAGCGAGGGGCAGCTCGTTGCCCATAACTCTAAAATAATGAACCTCTTTCCAAGTCTTACAAGTGTAGTAGCGGCGGGATTAACATTTAGGGACATACTACGAATAAGTGCGGAAGCGGGTGAAGTTAAGGAGGCCATTGGCCGAGTGGAACAATGGCTTGATGAACGAATGTCGAGCTATCCGAGCAACACAGGGTCTGTGGAAGTACAACTATCTGATGGCAGATGGATTCTTGCTACGGACCGGTTGACTAGTAATAATGGTGTGGTGGGGTTGCGAACGGAAATTACTGACCGAAAACAAGCAGAGGAAAAAATCCGCTTACAAAACGAGCAAATGGCCAGCGTTTTACGCCGTGCATCAATGGGTGAAATGGCATCTGCACTGGCACACGAAATGAGCCAACCGTTGGCGGCCATTACCAATTATAGTAGAGGAACATTACGCAGACTTGAGCCTCATAAACATGCTATGCCAGAGGTAATGGAGGCTTTGCAACGTTCCTGTCAGGAGGCGGAACGTGCAAAATCGATAATCAACAATATTAGTGGTTTTGTAAGACAAACCAAGCCTAGTGTAGAGGATCACAAGGCAGAAGAACTGGTAAATGCGGTTGTAGAATTGTCCCAGGCTTCATTGCATCGAAATAATATTCGATGTGTTTGTGAAATGCCGGGATTTGCGGTGATGATCAGTGTTAACCGGATTGAGATAGAACAGGTTTTATTTAACTTGATGCGAAACAGTATCGATAGTTTAAAGACCGTTGAGAACCATGATCGAAAAATCTCCATCAAGGTGACGTATTCCAGTGATCGAGGTTGTATTTTTCAGCTAACAGATAATGCAAAGGGTATTGATGAGTTGGTACGTGACCGATTGTTTGAACCGTATATCACCAGCAAAGACTCCGGGCTAGGTATGGGATTGTCTATAAGTCGTACAATTATTGAGTCTCATGGTGGCAAGCTCTGGATAGAGCATTCAGATAACAACGGCACTACAATGTCATTCAATTTACCAGATGCGAGGGCAATGACACTATGAGCGGAACGGTTTACGTTGTTGACGATGACGCCAGTGTCCGTGATAGCGTTCGGTATTTGATGGAGTCAGTAGGTCTACTGGCTGAGACATTCAGCTCCCCCCGTAGCTTTTTGCAAAATTACCAGAGAAAGGGCCCGGCGTGCCTTGTGCTCGACCTACGCATGCCCGAATTAAGCGGCCTGGAAACCCAGGAGCTGATTCTGCAAAATAATTTGCGGATTCCTACCATCATTATGACTGGCCATGGTGATGTTCCAGCAGCGGTGCGGGCGATGAAGTTAGGTGCAGTAGACTTTCTTGAAAAACCTTGCAATGATCATGTATTGCTGGATAAAGTGCAAAGGGCAATAGATGGGGATCGTAAACAGCTAGAGCATGAAGCGACACAAGGTAACCTGCAGATTGTGCTTGATAAGCTCAGCAACCGTGAAAGGCAGGTTATGGATTTAGTGACTGCGGGTAAATCTAACAAGGAAACGGCTGCGGCACTTGGTGTGAGCCCCAAAACTATTGAAACCCACCGAGCAAATTTAATGCGAAAACTTGAGATCAGTTCCCTCGCTGAACTGGTGCAGCTAGTCATGACTTCCGGATCTGGAGGAAATTAAAATGGTAATTGAAACAAAACCCATTATGAATGATTTCGGGGTTGAGATTAGTGGCATAGATTTATCAACTGACATATCAGAAGGTCAATTTGAGCAGATAATGTCACTTTATTATGAGCATTCATTAATTTTATTTCGCGATCAGAACCTGCGACCGGCAGATCAGGCGCGATTGGCCCATATGTTTGGTAAGCCCAAAATAGAAAATCGAAAGCAGTATAATTTTCGTGAACATCCGGAAGTTTCTACCATTGGAAATGTAAAGAATGATCGTGGTCAGCCATTAACATTCTTTGCCCGAGGCGGATTTGGATGGCATACCGATGGCACAGCGGCTTGCCATGTTGATGCAGCAACTTTTTTGTATGCGGTTGAAGTTCCTAAGCTAGGCGGAGATACGCTGTTTTTAAACACTACTACTGCTTATGAACGAACACCTGAGGCTATTCGTTCTACCCTTGAACCTGTCAGCGTGTTATCAAGCTTCCATGCACACAATGATCCGTTATTCGAATCCGATCCAGAATCTTTTATTCCCCTTAGTCAATTGGAACGGGAAGCGTTACCTTCTGTATGGCACCGAATAGTACAAACCCACCCGATAACCGGTCGTAAAGTGTTTTATCTAAATTTCAACCCATTGAATTTCGATGGTATTGATATGAAAACAGGTGAAGAGCTGTTGTCTAAGGTGAAGGAGATCGCTTCTCAGACAGAGTTGGTATACCGGCATCGATGGACGCCGGGAGAACTGATTATCTGGGATAATCATGCAATGCTGCATAGTGGCACGCCAACAGATATGTACGAGCAAGATCGGCGATTGATGTATCGGTCATTTGTATACACCATGCCGACTGAACGGCCGCTGCCAAACTACGAAGAGGTCAGTGAAATTTTTATGCCAACCGAAAATTCTATTAGTTTGGCCGATTTCGCAAGATAGGTTTAGCGGCGAAATATTCTCAATGGGGTAACTACCAGGTAAATGGCGATAAAAGCCATTAACACAAATACGGTGTGGACAATAATACCGTCTCCATTGATTAGGTTGTAAGCCACCCGATAACTTGAGTTAAGACTAGCGCTCTGAAACAGCGCTGACGCAAATTTCTTCACCGCTTCCTGCACCACTAATAGATAGTCCGGATATTTTACGATCAGAAATATCTGACAGCATAATGCCATTGTCGAAGTGAGTAATAGGCGGAAAAGAAAAAGACTAAAACTGGCTAGTTGATTCATAGACTGTCCAGATTGGAAGATTAAAGAGTTTTACTACTTTATCATGGGATAGCTGAACCAGAATGGAATGATAACGGGTTGAGCAGTATATATATGGTCCAAAAAATACCGCGCCACCCTGGACCCAACATAAAAGCGCCGTCACCGTGAATTGGATCCGAGGCTCATCTCAAAAGCGCCGTCACCCCGGACTTGATCCAGGACTCATCTCAAAAGTGCCGTCACCCCGGACTTGATCTGGGGTCCATCCTTCATTGTTTGAGGGCGCTGAGGGTTGGGATGGATTCCGTGTCAAGCACGGAATGACAGTATTTTTTAGTGTTGGGCGATAGAAAATTGAGAGTTCCCCATTGCCGATAAAAATGCCGATACGTCTGTCTTGATCCGGGACTCAACATAAAAGCGCCGCCACCATGAATTTAATTCAAGACTCATCTTAAAAGCGCCGTCATCATGAATTTGATCCGGGGCTCATCTCAAAAGTGCCGTCACCTCGGACTTGATCCGGGGTCCATTATCCGTATTGTTCGTGCGCTGTGAAGGCTGCTGGTGGATGCTGCGTCAAGTGTGGAATGACGGTGATTTTTACGCAGAGTGGATCTTGTCTAGAGCAACCCCGTTGCACCCAAGCTCGAACCACCATCCACGAATAATGTCTGCCCCGTCACAAAAGACGTTTCTCGATCCATTAAAAAACTGGTCACACGGGCAACGTCTTCCGGTTCTCCAATTCGCCCAATTGGTATTTTGTTTTCCTTTTGGATCCGCACTTCACTACCCGGTGGATTATTCTGATTGAAAAATTCAGTGTTCACTGGTCCGGGAGCAATGGCATTCACGGTAACGCCAAATCGCGCGAGTTCAAGAGCCCAGGTTCTGGTGGCACTGATCAAAGCTGCTTTAGCACCGCCATAAACGGTTCGAGTGGGCAGGCCCAGGGCCAACTCGCTTGATATGCTGACAATTCTTCCGTAGCGCTGCTCCTTCATATTCTCCGAGAAGATTTGCACCAACTGGATCGCGCTATAAAAATTAACTTCCATTACCCGGTCAACAGTATCGAAACTAATATCCTCAATTAATTCGGGGCCAGGATCGCCAACATTGTTAACGATACCATTTACTTTGAAATTACCAGTCAGCTCTTTGCAAAGCTTGGTCAGCGCATTTCGATTAGCAAAGTCCACTTGAAAAAATTTTCCAGGAAATTTTCCTTCCGGTTTGCTTCTCCCCAGTCCGATTATTCCATGGCCATCTTGGGCCAATTGTTCGGCGCAGCTTCGACCAATACCACGGCCAGCGCCGGAGACTATCGTTATTGATTTTATATTTGACATAAAAATCCAGTTTCGGATGATTTTCGATTCTGCATTTTAGCCCAGGGTAGATAAGGACTCTAAATCAGGGAAAACCCTGACTTCAATGGGGAATTTGCCGTATTTGCATCTGCTGAACCTCCCTCTATGATTTCATGCTTAATTGAATTCCAGAAAATAGCTAAAGGAAGGGCATGAATAAAGCGATACCCAATCAAAGCTTCAGTGGATACGAGAATGCAATGCGTCCACCAGAAGACCCGGAATTAACCCACGTCGGGCCGGGGACTCCCTGTGGCGAATACTTTCGCCGTTTTTGGAATCCGGTGGTGATGACCTCTGAAATCACTGACTTACCACTCAGAATTAAAATACTCGGCGAGGATCTGGTGGCTTTTCGCACTACTGATGGCGAATACGGTCTACTACATATCCATTGCAGTCACCGAAATGCCTCTCTTGAATTTGGTGTAGTGGAAGATTGTGGCCTGCGCTGTTGTTATCACGGTTGGAAATACGGTGTCGATGGAACCGTATTAGAAACCCCCGGTGAACCCGAGGGTAGTACCCGAAAAGACACCATTAAGCACGGCGCCTATCCGGTGATTGAATACAAAGGTCTTCTGTTTGCCTATATGGGCCCAGCGGAAAAGCAACCGCCGTTTCCCTATTACGATACCACCATGCTACCCGATGTGGAGCTAGTGCCTTATTGCATTCATTACCCGTGTAATTGGCTACAAGTTTGTGAAAACACTATGGATCCATACCATACCGTGTTTCTTCATGCCCGAGTAACCGACGTTCATTTTGGATCTACCTGGGGAATTATGCCCGAAGTGGTATTTCATCGCCGGGATGAGAAAATTTACGCGACCCTGACATATCGTATCGATGATGTGATCTGGGTTCGCACCCAGGAAACAATTCTGCCGTCCTTTAGCCAGGTGGGAGCATTCTGGGAAGAGGGAAAGGAAGAAAAGTATTTCCTCAGAGCAAGCATTACAAAATGGACCATTCCCCACGACGATACCCATTGCATGATCATTGCCTGGCGCAGTTTTGGTCCAGGCATTGATCCAGCAGATAAATTTGGCGACCGATCGATGTGCGGAAAACAAAGTGTGGATTTCGAAGGCCAAACGGGTGTCGAAACCTACGAATACCGCCAGCGTCATCCCAATGACTATGAAGCCCAAGTTTCACAGGGTTTGATTAATTCCCATGCTGCTGAAAATCTTGGGGTAACGGATCAAGGGTTAATTTATATGCGTCGTAATTTGCGCAAGGAAATTCGCAAAGTACGGGAGGGTGGAGATCCGGCACAAGTAACACGAGTTGGTGATGAATGGATGACCCATGTGCAGGATACGGTTTTACCGATACCACGTAAATCAGGGCAGGATGACAAGCAGTTCCTCAAGGAAGTTACTGATGCGGTAATGGAAGCGGTGTTCGCCGGAGATTCTTATTCCGGTCAGGAGAGAATAGATTTTATTAAAAACGAATTGCAAGATATAAAAAATCAGGAAAGATTTACATCCTGACTCTTATCGATTGTTTGAATAAAAAATGAAAGCACGTTGGGAATTGTTCCTTATACCCGGTTTCTTGATCACCATTGTGTTGATCATGTCGTCACAGTATGTGTTCCTTCAAGGTAGCTTTTACAAAGACCTGGGATTGGGCCGCCTGTCCGATGTGATGAGCGCAAATAACTACGTTAAGTTTTTCTCTGATACGTTTTATCTGAATACCCTTTGGATCACCATAAAAACCTCTGCCCTGGCGACATTGTTTACAGTGCTTCTCGGGTTTCCCGTGGCCTATTTGATTGCTCGAATGCGTTCTAAATGGGGCATGGTGTTATTAGCGGGAGTGGTGGTTGCGACCTTTATTACCATCGTAATCAAGGTATTCGGTCTGATAATTATATTTTCCGCCGATGGCTGGCTGAACAAAATTCTGATGGGTGTCGGAATTGTTGATCGACCCTATACTATTATCGGCAACCAGATTGGGGTGGTGGTAGGTTTAATGCACTTTACTCTCGGCTTTGGGGTGTTGCTACTTTACAGCGTCATTCAAACTATTCCACGATCCCTGGAAGACGCCGCTCAAATTCATGGGGCAAGTCGTTGGCGCATGCATTGGCGAATTATGTTGCCCCTAAGTTTGCCGGGTATCACCGTTGGCGCGCTGATGATTTTTAATATGAGTATGGGAGCATTTACCTCGGCTGCTTTGCTGGGAGGAGGTCGGGTCTTTACCTTGCCAGTTCTGATTCAGCGAACGGTAATGATGGAGATCAAGTACGCTATGGCGGGTACCTTGGCTGCAGTACTATTGATATCGGTGCTACTGATTAATATCCTTTCGATTTATTTACTGCGTAGATTTAAGGCCGCCAAGCTGGTGATTGCATGACAAGCGCGCAACAATCAAGCAGCCTAATTGAACCAAAAACCCGTAGCGGGCCTTTGCCAAGGCGGGGTCTTCCCTGGGGTCGATGGTTCCACCAGGTATATTGCAGCCTGACATATATTTTTCTGCTGGCGCCAATTATTGTGGTCATTGGGGCGTCCTTTCATGGCGGTGAGTACTACACCGCCATTACTTTTCCACCAAAAGACCCTTCATTGCAATGGTATTTTAAAATTCCTGCTGCGCAATTTCAGGCCCTTGGTTTGAGCTTTCTATTGGCGGGGGCAGCAACCCTCGGTGCATGCCTTGTAGGAATACCTGCGGCAATTGGAATTGTGCGAAGTAACCTGCCATTTAAACCGTTAATTTCGTCTTTATTTCGGGCGCCGCTTCAAATACCTGCAATCGTCACTGGAATTGCGTTTTTACAATTGTATTTTATTGTCGGCGACGCTGTTGGCTGGTATGCACAGGGTACGTTTTTTGGGCTATACCTAGGGCATTTCTTTGTCGCTACACCATATGTAATTGGTACTGTGGTTGCAATTTTGCAACGCTTTGATAGTCGATTAGAGGAAGCGGCTCTAAGTCTCGGTGCGTCCCGTTGGCGAACGTTTTGGCGCGTTACCCTGCCGGTCATTATGCCTGGTGTATACGCCGGTGCTTTGTATTCATTTATGGTTTCGTTCGGAGATGTGCCGATCTCAATTTTTCTCACTGCGCCAGGCTTTACAACGTATCCGGTAGAGTTATTTTATGGCCTTGAGAATGATTTTGATCCCAGTATTTTGGCATCTGCATCACTGGTTATTTTCTTTTGCATGATTGTGTTATTGGGTATGCAAAAACTGGTAGGGCTGGAAGCCTTGCTTAGATCGGGGAGTCGATAGTGGTTTCTATCTGCTCACTAAATTTTAATGGAAGAATCAAGATTAAATTATATTATTGAGGAGAATCCAATGAAGTTACGCAAAACATTATTTTCAACGTTGATCGCGGCAACCGTGGGCGCCACATCCCTGGCTGTCACAAGCGTCGCCACCGCTGGCCAATTCGACGGTGTGACATTGAGCATCGGAACATGGGGTGGTTCGTGGAAGGAAAATATCGTCAACGTGATTGTGCCTAAGTTCGAAGCAGAGGGAGGAAAAATCGAATTTGTTACCGGTAGCCCTCAGGCAAATCTGGCGAAGTTAATTGCTGGCAGAGGTAAAGCACCTTTTGACATCATGGAAATTCTTGATGCACAAGTTCAGGACTTTCGGGATGCAGAATTTTTACAACCGTTAGATCTTGCGGCCATTCCAAATAAGTCTCACCTTGAATCTTGGCAGGTAAGCGACGACACAATCGGTTCCTGGTTTACCCAGGAAGTTATCTGCTATAACAAAGATAAGTTTGCCGAGCTCGGAATTGACGCACCTAAAACCTATACTGATTTGGGAAATCCAAAACTAGAAGGCAGGGTTTCTATACCAGATATTACCTCTGGCGGTGGGCTGGCAAATTTTGGTGCATTTGCTCATGCCGGCGGTGGCGATGAAGCCAACATTGCGCCCGGTCTTGAACTAGTCAAGAGCATGAATGCATTTAAGTTCTGGTCACGTGGCGGTGAGGTTGTAACCCAGTTCGAAAGTGGCGATGTTTATGCCGCGATAGTGCATGCCGGATGGTGCACCAGAGCCAAAAAAGCAGGCTCCAATGTCACTAGTGTGCATCCGTATATTAACGATATGCATACAGGTGTGCATAAGCACGGCTGGCTTGGCATAATGAAGAGTAGTGAAAACGCAGCTGCGGCTAACTGGTTTATCAATGAGTATATTGACGAGGGATTTCAGTTTGAATTTGCAGTAAAAAGTGGGGTGGTGCCGGTAAATAAGGATGCCATTGCTAAGTTGAGCACCGATCCGGTTCTCGATGAGATGCTGCAAACTACTTCTGAAGAAATTTCACAGCAGCTTCGAATCGATTACTCTAAAGCAGATGTTGCAGACTGGACCGACCAGTGGAATCGTTCAGTAGCGCAATAATTCTTGCAAAATAATTAGATCTTAAAAAATGTCTCGCGTATTGCTGACAGAAGTTGTCAAAAAGTTCGGTGATTTCACCGCACTAAAATCATTGGATCTGGAAGTCCGGGAAGGTGAGTTTCTCACCCTCCTTGGCCCCTCCGGATGTGGCAAAACTACAACTCTTCGATTGATTGCAGGGTTTCAATCTCCCACTGCGGGATCTATTCTGCTGGGTGAGGAGGATGTGACAATGGTTGCGCCCCAGCATCGCGAGATAGGTATGGTGTTTCAGGATTACGCGCTGTTCCCCCATATGTCCATTGCCGATAATATTGGTTTTGGTCTGAAGGAAAGAGGTTACGATAAAGAAAAAATCAATCAACGCGTGGGGGAGTTGCTTGATTTGATCCAGTTACCACAGGTTCACGATCGCTATCCGTCTGAGGTAAGCGGTGGCCAGCAGCAGCGCATTGCGGTGGCTAGAGCTGTGGCTTATCCACCCAGGGTGCTGTTGATGGATGAACCTTTAGGTGCGCTTGACTTAAAGCTGCGGGAGACAATGCAAATAGAGCTTCGGCGAATTCAACAAGAGCTCAAAATTACTACAGTGTATGTCACTCATGATCAGACTGAGGCGATGAATATGTCGGATACTATTGTGGTGATGAACAATGGAGAAATTGAACAACAGGGTTCCGCAGAAGGATTGTATAGTCATCCTGCCAGTAGCTTTGTCGCCAATTTTTTTGGTCAGGTGAATACGATTAAAGGAAAGGTGGCTGAGATCGATGCAGGACAATGTATGGTTGAAACTGCTTTTGGGGCTTTTCACGGCCCGAGTGTGGACGGTATCAGCAAAAACTCGGATGTCATGATGGCTGTGCGCCCCGAATTGATTGCTATGCATCGATCAAAATCGGAGATTGCGGACGCAGATATGAACGTTGTCGAGGGCCAAATAATGACCAGAAACTTTGCCGGTAATCTAGTGAGTCTTACCGTAAAGATGGGCGATGGTAGTGAAATAAATGTGGAAGATCAGCCCCAACGAAACCCAGGCAGTCCTGGCGATAGCGTGGCTCTTGCCTGGTCACACCAAAATTCAATAGTATTAACCCACTAACCATAATGGACCAATTTGAATGACCCCAAGAATTCCGGTTAATCCCGGTGAAGTAGAATGGTGTGGCGATAATCCCGGCATCTATCTCAAACAATCCAAAGATGGTGACTGGACCGGTCTTGGTATCTTTTTCCGGGTAACACTGTCGCCCCATGGTAGTGGCAATACTATGATTGTGTTGGATCGACCTGATGAAGCGGTAGGTTACCCCGAAGCCAATAATATTTGCCTGAGTGATAATGAGGCATTGACGGATTATCTACTCAATGATTTCATGTCCAAATTTCCTTCATTTAAGGGTAAGGCTGGTGTTCTGGGAATGACCCGGATGGGCATGGATAAACTCTCCACCGAGGGAGATATGAACTCCATGTATCGTGAAGTCGCGAGTAGTGGTGATGTCGAGATAGTGCTGCAATGGGAAAAAATGGGAGAACCAATGGCGGTAGAAGTGACGCCCAAAGATTGCGCTACTGGAGAACACGATATGTACAGTGTATTCCTGGAAGCTGCAGATGCAAGTATCTCCGTCAATGGGAGTCGTTTTGCCGGCCAGGTTGTGGATCGTCAGTTCTTTGGTAAAACTATGAGTACGGCATTTTTGGCTGTGTCCGAAACATGGGTAAAACCGGCTAAATCTAGCAGCTAATAATTGGAAATTTTTCATGCCCCTTGAACCCCCAATACACCCAGGTAAAGTCGTTTGGACCGGAGAAAACCCCGGGATTTTGCTCAAAGAGGACCCCGATGGTCCGTGGTCAGCTATTGCATTATTTTTTCGAATTGCTTGGTCACCAGTTGGTCGCGGTACTGTTTTGATGTTGTATGAACAGCCCAATGCCGCACAAAGTTTGCCCGAAGTAGCCAATGTACTGCTTTCTGACAACCGTCAACTGGCTGAATTTCTTCAACAGAAATTTATTAAAAAGTTAGCGACTTTCTCCGATGCACCGGCGTTTTCGGCATTACAGCACGTAGCGATCAATGAAGCCTATGCAACCGGAGATTCTCGCAGTTGTTATGGCGAGGTGGTCAAAGCGGATGGTTTAGATGTGGAACTGATATGGGATGATCTTGGCAAACCTACAGCACTTGAATTGCCAGTGGAATTGACCGGCGGCAAAGAACACGAAGCGTACAATGTGCTGGTTGAATGCCGAAAACCTAAAATAACAGTTAATGGCAAAACGTTACCTGGCAAGCCCGTTGCTAGGGAGCAGGCCGGCATTAAAACTACCAGTGCCTTTCTATATTTTTCCGAATCTTGGATTGAACCTGCATAGTGGTTAACAAAGACATTTCACCCGAGGATCGTCAGGCTCTAGATCAGCTGGTTGCTTGTTCACCGCAATGGGTTGGCCAGATTACTGCAGCGAAGGCAACGGGTTGTGACGACAATGTTCTGCTCCATGCCGGTCCCACTTTCGCTGATGCAAAAGATATCACTGCACCAATTTTGAATTCAGCCCGGGTTGCTGCGGTTTATCAGGGACTGGCATCGAATTTTGATCAAGCCAAGAATTTGATCTTGCAGGGCGAAGTAATTTTGCAATCGGCACAAGATTATTCGGTAGCCACCCCCCTCGCTTCGGTCGTGTCTATGTCCATGCAATTGCATGAAGTGCAAGATGGAAGTAACACGACTAACCGGGCGTTTGCCCCCATCAATGGTGGAAATGGCCCCGCTATGCGGCTTGGAATGTGCAATGACGCGGTGTTGGAACATCTTCGCTGGCTAAACGATGTGTTTTCCGAGAACCTTTGGTCCGCAGTAGATGGTTCGATGAATACAATGGAAATTGCTAGACAATCCTTGGTAATGGGCGATGATTGCCATGGCAGGACAATGGAGGCGACAAAAATACTGAATGGATTATTAACCCAAAGTCTCGATCAACGCGCTCACGAATTTATCAGTAATGGACCTAGTTTTTTTCTTAATCTGTGGATGGCCTCGGTTCGCTGTATGTTTAATGCCGCAGAGGGCGTGCAAGGAAGTAGTTTGATTACCGCTGCAGGAGCTAATGGGCGCGAAACCGGTATCCGTGTTTCGGGGATACCTGATAAATGGTTTATCGCACCCGCTGGCGTTCCCAATGGCGGGCTGGATGTGGAAGTCGCAGAATCTCGAAAGTTGGGCGCTATTGGTGATAGCGCCGTTGTTGACGCATTAGGATTAGGTGCCATGGCAATGAATTTTGCGCCGGCCCAAAAGGCTGGACTAGGACCTTATATGCCCGAAGGTGGATTAGCGTTACCGTCAAAACTGTTAGGTGCTGTACACCCTGAATTTGGTGAACTGGGTCTCAGGGTAGGAATGCTGGCCCGCAATGTCGTTGATTGCAGTGAACAGCCTGTTGTAAGTCTGGGTGTGTTGGATAACACGGGCGAGCTGGGTCGATTGGGTGGCGGAATTTTTAGTCAACCAATGGAAATGTTCCAACAAGCGGTGATTGCGCTAGGTTGAAATGGGCAACGAACTGAATCAGCTCAGTTTGTATGAAGTCACTGAGTTAGTCAGGCAGGGAAAAGCCTCAGCTACCGAGTTAGCAATAGCCTGTGTGTCACGAATTGAACGACGCGAATCGGTGGTCCAGGCATTTGCAAGTTTTGATACAGAAAAAATCCTCGATAACGCCAAACAATTAGATCAATCGAATAAAAAGCCAAAGTTATGCGGCGCGCCGATTGGGATTAAGGACGTAATCGATACTGTGGATCATGTATCAAGTTGGGGCTCATCAATCTATGAATCTAGAAAGCCACTGACAGATGCAAGTTGTGTCGCATTATGTCGTGCCGCAGGAGCCAATGTGTTCGGCAAAACCGTCACTACTGAATTCGCTTATTTTTACCCAGGTAAAACGGTAAATCCACACAATCCAGAACACACCCCCGGTGGGTCGTCAATGGGTTCTGCCGCAGCAGTGGCGGACTGTATGCTGCCCTTCGCTTTTGGTACCCAAACAGCAGCGTCGGTCACGCGGCCTGCTGCGTATTGCGGCGTCATAGGATATAAACCGTCCTACAGCAGTTTTGATTTACAAGGGGTATGTGGCCTGGCTTCTTCACTAGATACCCTGGGTTTTATTTGTCGAGACTTGCGCGACATTCCATTGATGCGCAATGTGCTTTGTGCGGATCAAGAGCATATCAATCCTCGCGGGGAGGGTAATCCACCGCGAATTGGCGTAGTACATACGCCCCATTGGGACATCGCCGAAGAGTCCACTAAATTACTCCTGACTCAATCAGCATCTAGTTTGGAAAAGTCTGGTGCGGCGGTGGAAGAAATAGATCTACCGAAAGAATTTGATCACTTGGCCGATAGGCATAACGATGTAATGGCATTTGAAGTGGCACGGTCGCGTTCATTTGAATACAACAATCATCGAGAAAAACTCAGTCAACAGTTTATTGACTTGGTAGAAACTGGCAATCGGATTAGTTATCAACAATACTTGACTGCCAAACAGGATGCGCAAAACGCCAAGGCGAAATTAGACAATCTATTTGAACAATACGATGTGTTACTTGCCCCCAGTGCATCTGGCGAAGCGCCCAGGGGGCTGGACGCAACAGGCAATCCAATTTTCAGCCGTATGTGGACCTTGCTTCACGTACCGTCTATTACCATTCCAGTGACAAAGGGCCCTGCCGGTTTGCCACTGGGCATTCAATTTGTTGGTCGGTTTAACCGCGACAATCAATTGATTAGTAACACCGCATGGGCCAAACAGGCCCTTGCATGAAATAACTTAACGATCCAGGATCAGGAGTAAACATGATTGGTGAAAAGACCCCCGAAGTAGAAGCATTCTGGCGTGATGCTTGTGAAAAACACGGCATTACCGCATCCGACTATCACTGCAGCACGTTTGGCGATCCACGTTTCGCTGACTATGGTGACCATGTTACCGAACTTGCAATGAATGAAACCAAACGGGCAACAGCCCACTTGGCTGTGGACTTTGAAATTAACAATGTAAAGCGCCGACAGGAAGGAGATTACTGGGTGATCTTGTGGGAGGACATGAAGCCCGCCTGCGTACTTAAAATGGTCAAAGTAGAAGAACGCCCATTTAAAAATGTGGATACTGCATTTGCTGCAAGAGAAGGAGAAGGTGACGGTACTCTTGAATACTGGTCTCGTATTCACGAAGACTATTTTAAGTTACAACTCGGTGTCTGGGGTAGAGAATGGCGCGATGATTTAACTGTAGTACTTGAATCATTTGATTTGGTGAAATAACTGAAATATTTCGGACAAGTTTTTATCATAATTATAGGTGAAAATAATAAAGCTATGCGATGAAAGTTCTCACAGTGGCAACAAAGTGTTACGAGTCGGATGGTCTTTTTCGACGTGTATCTTTTGGCTACAATCAATTTACTTCGTCCGTCAGCCCAGCTTAAGTCAAATTCTTAACTTAAAACGTGGACCCGTTTTAGGGATTAGGTTAGTGCGAATTTTGGCAATATTCTTTTACAAGATTCATGTAGTCACGGTGCCAATTCGGCAATATCTGATAACTTCCAGGAATAGAACGATTAATCACTTCTTTACCGTAGGCTGAATATCCATCTCTCGAAGCATCTTTGATAGAGTCATAGGCGCTCAAGTGCCCATATCCGGTCTGCCAACGATAAATGAAATATGCGTTATCTGGTTTGAGAATAGTGAAATCTATCTCGTATGATTCTGCCACCCGTCTAAAGAATTCTTGATCTTCACCACTGTTCATGGAGGCGTACCCGCCTATACGTTTCCAGACGCTATGCCTAAACGCTAGGACACCGGCGCAGTGTTTATTATCGAATTTCTTTATCTCCCCACTCTCCATGTACCAAAACCCGATACCGGCAAATACATCGTTGTCTTTCAGATTACTGATAACTGTTGAGATAGCCCAGGGCAGCATTATGTCATCGTCCGGCCAATTGATGACAACATCACATTCAAAGCTTCTGAGCAGATGATTAAATTTGTCGCCTAAAGTCGGAAAGCGATCGGAAGTGTTTTCAATTTTGATTTCCGGATGATCACACCAATATTCGACACCTGGGCAATCATTGAGAATGTGCATCTCCTTCGGGCCTTCGTAATCTTGTCGAAGAAAGGACTCCACTGCTTCATTGAGCAGCTCTCGTCGTCCAAATGTAGCGGTCCGGCACACTACCGTGGGTAGTAAGCTCATAGTATTGTTATGTTCCATACTAAATTTGTTCTATATAGTCAGCTGTGTGAAAGCTGGAGATAGGCGAGACATGGTCTTTCGAATCTGTATTACTTGCTGCGTTTTGGAGACTGCGAGTTGCAGAAGTGATGGTGACTTTCGGTTGCACATCGATGGAATGAGGGCAATTTAGTTTACGGGTTTCGTTCCTTTTTCGATACGACTGGGCTTCGCCGGGTTGCCATAAACGGTCGTGTCGGGAAGGACATCGTGTGTCACAATGCTGCCCGCGCCGATGATCGCGTTCGCGCCGATTACCACGCCAGGTAATATCACGCTTCCCCCTCCGATTCTGGCGCCTCTACAAATCCTGGGATAACTCTGGCTCTCAGGGGTCAAGGGGTAGTCGGTCAGGAGGTTGTTGACCGTCAGGACGCCTGGCCCCACGAATACGTCGTCTTCGATGATAACTCCCCGTGTAATGTGGCATGCGGTCTGAATAGAAACACGATCGCCAATTTGGCAGCCGCAGATATTGCAATGTGATCCAATTGTTGAGCCCGAGCCAATAATTGCTCCGCTATGGATGAGAGTCAGTGAGCCGACTCGCGTGTCCGCTCCAATTGCCACATCGGACTGAACTTCAGTTAATTGCGGATTGTAGAAGCGTACGTTAGGGAAGCGCTTTTCGAGGCTTGCTGTCATGGGCGACTAACACGAAAAATATCCAGGAATTATAAAGCACGCATAGGCTTATTGGGCAAATGTGTAGGAATTACCCTGATTTTTTTCAGTGAGTGTCGCCTTTGTAAGTGCTCTGTTTCAAGTTATATAACCAACCCTTCAACAACTTCCGCGGCAGGCAGCAAAGTCAAGATTTGTGGCTGGACTTTTAGCTTTGATGTACGGTTTCCACCTCCAAGGATGATGTACTTGCGTTGCATTACATGGGCGTCAATCCAAATTTCTAGCTCGGCAGGCAAGGCTAGTGGAGTTACGCCCCCTATATCCATTCCGGTTAATTGCCGGGTTTCATCTGCGGAAGCGAAGGATACTTTTCTGGCCCCTAGCTTTTTTCTTACAGTATGGTTGACGTTTAGCCGATGGGTCGCTAGTAAAACACATATCGCGTGTTTCGGTTCCCGCGTTTTAGATTTAACTAAAATTGTATTCGCAGAATTTTCCGGAGAAACATTGTAGTATTCACAAAATACCGCGGTATCAGACATATCAGGGTCGCAATCCCATACTTCAAATGGAATGGAAGTATTTTCCAGAAAATATCTTATCTCGGGTAAGGTATCTGTCACAACAGATCTAAAATAAAAAAAAGCCCACAATCAACTGCAGGCTTTTTAGATGAAGTGCAACCTCAGGATTTACTATTTGTTAACAAATGGATTGTTCTCCACTTCGCCAAACCAACCGTCAGTTTCAAACCAATATGACTGCTTTTCCGGCAACCAGCCATTGGACATATACAACTGAATCCAGGTGTTTAGAAAAGTTAAAAAGTCTGGATCACCTTTTCTTACGGCAAAACCGCCAGGATAAAAATTGAACTTTTCATCACCAAACGGTTTAAACAATACATCACTGTTGGCAAGTGTATAAAGAGAAGGCTTAGGTTCCGCGCTGACTACACCATGGGCATTTCCATTTAGCACTTCCTGAAATGCTAATGGATCCGAGTCAAAGTAGGTAAATTCAGCATTTGGAAAATGCTTTTTCATCCATTCCACGTTGGAACTGCCGCGGCGAACCGCCAGAGTGACATCGGGCTTATTAAAGTCCTCAAACTTTGTCCAACCATCTGCAAGTTTCTTATTTGCAGATAGCGAAATTGTTGAATAAGCATAGGGAATGGTGAAGTTTACCGTTTGTGAACGCTTTGGCGTAGCTGACATGCCGCCGATGATCACATCAAATTTACCGGCGATCAGAGCAGGGATGATGCCATCCCACGCGGTAGGGACATGTTCAATTTCCCACCCGTTGTCTTCAGCCAGCTTCCTTGCCACATCAATTTCGAAACCAATAAATTCGCCTTTGCCATTACGCATTGCCCAAGGGACAAAGGTGGCAAACCCAACTTTAAGGGTCTTACGTTTTTTGATTTCTTCTAAAGTGCTGTTGGCTGCGAGATCATTCTGAGCATAGGCTTGACCGGCGATCAATGTACCAAGCGCAAGTGAGAGGAATGCTACAACCAGATTACGTATTTTCATATTTCTTCTCCATGGTAAGGATTGTTATGTATTAGCGGTTGACTGAATCAATAGCTTTCGGGTAACCATTATAGACAACAATCGGTGTCGAAACACCAGAATTGGCTGTGTTCATTGCGGGTCTGTTATTCCATAATAAAATGTTATAAATAATCCGATCTTATTGGAATGAACAAAGCAACTATTACCACGCGTGCTAGAATTCCCGGCAACCCCGCAGACTACTAATATAACAATGGCAAGTACTCAGGAACCTATTATCCAGTTAAAGGCTGTGAATAAGTTTTTCGGCGATTTTCAGGCTCTTAAAAATGTTGATCTAAATGTTGATCTTGGAGAGCGGGTGGTGGTGTGTGGACCCTCCGGATCAGGTAAATCCACCATGATTCGTTGTATCAATCGGCTAGAGGAACACGACCAAGGCGTAATTATTGTAGACGGTAAAGAATTGACCGAAGATACCTCCAATGTGCTGGCTATCCGCCGGGAAGTTGGCATGGTGTTTCAACAGTTTAATCTTTTTCCTCACCTTACTGTTCTACAGAACCTAACCCTTGCGCCCATGCGTGCGCGTAAGATTTCTCAAAGTGAGGCGTCGGAACTGGCAATGCAATATTTAGAGCGAGTCAGAATTCCAGACCAAGCGGATAAATACCCTAGCCAGCTTTCCGGTGGTCAACAACAACGTGTAGCCATTGCTCGCAGCCTGTGTATGAAACCCAGGATCATGTTGTTTGATGAACCTACCTCGGCTCTTGATCCTGAGATGATCAAAGAAGTGCTCGATGTCATGGTTGAGTTAGCGGAAGAAGGTATGACCATGATTGTCGTTACCCATGAAATGGGTTTTGCCAAAACCGTGGCTGATAATATGGTGTTTATGGATCACGGTGAAATTGTTGAGGTCGCGCCACCTTCGGAATTTTTTACCACGCCAAAAAGTGACCGTACCCAGTTATTTCTCAGCCAGATTCTTTCTCACTAAGAAAAGAAGTGGTGGGATACAAAGATATAAGACGGTACTGGAGGAAGTCCCAACGCTCACCCTGGGTTGCGACCCTGCAGTATCTTATATTTATGTTTTTGCTGGTTGGGGCGGTGGTTCGCGGTGCAGGTGAAATGGGATACCAATGGCAGTGGTACAACATTCCAGAATATTTTTGGAAAGAGTTTGAGGGGGAATTGTATCCCGGTCGTCTAATTAAGGGTTTGATCATTACCCTGAAGATGACAATGTGGTGCACGGTGTTTACCTTGATAGTGGGTTTGACCACTGCGTTGCTTCGAATGTCGAGTTCCTGGTCTGGCAGAATTTTGGCAACCACCTATCTGGAAATTGTTCGCAATACGCCATTACTGGTGCAGCTATATCTGTTCTATTTTGTTCTATCACCAATATTCGGTGTGGATCGCTTTTGGACGGGGGTTATCTGTCTTACTTTCTATGAAGGGTCATTTGTTGCTGAGATCATTCGCTCCGGTATTCAATCGGTGGATCGCGGGCAGTGGGAAGCCGGGGATGCAATGGGTTTAACCAGAATGGATGCCTACCGATATATTGTTTTACCCCAGGCGGTGCCGCTTATGTTGCCGCCCATTACTGGGCAGATTATTAATCTGATCAAGCATTCTGCCATCGTGAGCGTTATCGCCGTCGCGGATCTAACCACTGAAGGCAGAAATATTATTGCTGACACATTTATGAGTTTTGAAATCTGGTTCACCGTGGCGGGTATCTATCTGGTAATTACTCTCACTATGTCGGTGTTTGTTAGCTGGCTTGAACGGCGAGTAAAGGTAAGAACCTAATGGCAGAGTACGGCAAGGCAAAACTTAAATGGTCATGGCTTGATTTCATTATCATTCCAGCGGTAATTGGTTTAATTATATTTGTCGTCGTGAGAGTGGATTCGGTGCTGCGTTATAACTGGGATTGGACATATGTCATGCCTTTCCTTGCTTACTTTGATCAGGATACTGGTCAATGGGTCGCCAATTTACTATTGGAAGGATTGATTATTACTTTGCGGTTAGCGATTTTCGGCATCGTAATTTCGGCGATTATTGGTGTAATTATGGGGTTGTGCCGAATATCCAACAATATGTTTCTGCGTATGGTGGCACGTACCTATGTTGAGCTGGTGCGTAATACACCGCCGCTGGTATTTATTTTTATTTTTTACTTCTTTCTGTCGAGCCAATTAATGCCCCTGCTGGGCGTCGAAGAACTGGCAAAAAGTGATTCACCAACAGTTAAGGCGTTTATACGATTTGTCGCTGGGGACCCGTCATTATTTTCGAACTTCGTTTCGGGATTGATATGTCTAAGTATTTTTGAAGGCGCCTATATCACAGAGATCGTGCGAGCAGGAATCCAATCTATTCCTAGAGGACAATGGGAAGCAGCCAGAAGTATGGGGTTATCTGGATTCGATGTGATGCGATACGTAATTCTGCCCCAGGCAATATCCCGAATTGCGCCACCCCTTGCGAATCAATTTATTATTCTGATCAAGGATTCATCCATCGTATCGTTAATCTCCATCCAGGAATTAACCTTTATGGCAGTAGAGGTAGGGGTGTCTACGTCTAGAATATTTGAGGTTTGGATACTTGTGGCATTGATGTACTTCATCATTTGCTATGCCTGTGTTCTGGTATTTAACTGGATGGAAAAAAGGTCTGCTCGATCTAAGCGCTGATTATTCTCTCACCTCTGAACCGTAGCGTCTTGAGGTGGTTTTCTTTCGAACACCCATTGTGAGTTAGCTGTTCCAGGGGAGGTCATTTTGTAACACTTGGGCCGCTTGTAACAATTTCTTCTCTGACCATGGACGACCCAATAATTGCACCGATACAGGCATATTGTTTCGGTCTTTACTCACAGGAAATGCAATGGTTGGGATGCCCAAATAATTTGAAAACCGGGTAAATCGTGCGGATGCGCTAAACTGTTTTTCGATAAGTCTCGCTTCGGCATTATCACTTTCAATAAATGGGGGAACATTGTCAGTTGATAACGGCAATAGTAAAAAGTCTGCATTGTTCATGCCATTATTCACGAAATCTTCCAGCATCTTTGATCTGATGGACAACGCATCGATATAACGAGTAGCTGAAATAACCATTCCCTCCTGGATAACACTGCGGGTGGCAAGGGATACAGATTCTGCATCTGCTCGAACCCGTGATCCAATAAAACAAGCGCCTTCACTTTTTACAATCACTTGATGCAGGTCATTCAACAGATCGATGTCTGGCATTTTCATTTCAATAATTCGCGCACCGAGATCTTTGTATCTTGAAACAGCAAGTTGAATCCCGGTAGTTTGGTCTTCTGACACACTATCCAATAATTCGTAATCCACACCAATGGTAATTTCTCTAACGTCTAGCTTGTTAAGTGGCCAGAATGTGGTTGTGCTATCAAAGGTTGTTGGGTCCTCTGGATCGATTCCAGAAATGGCGTCCATCATTAAGGCGCAATCTTCTGCGCTTTGCGCCAATGGACCAATACAATCCATTGACCAGGTGCGGGGCACTGCGCCATAACGAGAAACCCTGCCATAGGTCGGTTTTAGTCCAGTAGCACCACAATACCCCGCTGGCAATCGAATAGAACCCCCAGCATCTGAACCCAGGGTAATAGGGGCGAGTTTTGCACCAACAGCGGCGGCGCTGCCACTGGAAGAGCCGCCAGTTAAATAGGCTGGATTTAACGGGTTAAGACAACGACCAAAATGGGTATTGCCCCCGGTTCCCCCGGCGGCAAATTCGTCGAGTTGCAATGTGCCCAAAATCACCCCACCTTTATGGTTAAGTTTATTGACAACAGTGGCGGTGGTGGAAGATTGAAATGCAAACGGTTTGGAGCCGGCGGTTACATTGTGTCCAGGTCGTTCGAAAATATCTTTAATCGCTATTGGAACACCGCATATAGGATGTGCCGTCTTTGTGGTGCTTCGCAATTCGTCTGCCCGTTGGGCCTGAGCTAATGCGCTATCGGTTTCTACCGATAAAAAACAATTGAGTTGTTGGTTGTGCTGCTCAATGCGTTCTATAAATGCCTGGGTAATTTGTGCGGAAGATACTTCTCCTGCGGACAACAGACGACTTAATTTTGATCCTGAAAGTTCAGTCAGTTCAGTCAATGTCGGATTGTTGGTCGAGAAAACCTTGCATTACCCGGCGAAAAGCAGAGCTATCCTGTGGTGGCCCAGTCCTGTCAATTAGATCCACCACGGCCTGACCCAAGCGGGCAGCATTTACTCTGGCAGTATCGCCAACGATATCCAATTCGGCGTCAGAGGAATCTGCCATCAAGCAGATAATTTTTTCAATTCCTTGATTAAAAATTCAATTCGGTCACTACCTTCATAATCATCCCCCTTAAAATAAACCCCTGCTACAGTTTTTTGAATACTCGAAAGAAACTGAGCTTCATCATCTTTTTCTCGAGGGATTCTTAGCACCGTATCACCACCATAGGTATGCATGGGCTTAGCTTCTGTACCCACAGGCAAATGTACTTCTTTGCCCTGGGAAACTGCGCGAATATGTTTTCGCAAACGATTACGCAACATGGTTACTCCCTTATCGGTGGACCCTAGATATTCCCGTTTGTGAATATTGACCGGGCCTTGGCTGGTCCAGGCCTCCCAGTCCCCTGGGTTACTGATTTTTTCTTCATCACTGCGATGGGCCGTCTGACCATAAAAGTCCACCTTTTCCCAACCCACTTCATCGCGCTTACCGCGACGCAATACTTCATTGGTGTCGTCAAAATGACGCCAGCCAAATTTTCGGCTGTTGGTATTATCTATAGGCACCACCCATTTAGATAAACTCGGTCTGCCAAAAAAAGTCGGTTGGGAATAGCTTTGAAACATACCGCCATTTTGGGCGAAATTTGGTGTCAGATGATCATGAAATCGTACCCATACTAAGTCGTCTACCCGACGAGCATGGCTATACACAAATCCTGTTGGAATGGAATGATATTCAACTACCGGCAAGTTCACAAAATTTTCCAAACCAGGAAACTGGGGTCCGCTAATTCGACCATGTAGAAACACACTGTGAAAAGGATCAACGGCATTTTCACTTTCCTGCAACCAGTTACAGGCAGAGTGGATGGAATAAGGTACCAGATCATGTCCTTCAATCTCCATGGAATCCATATATGGAAAATCCGGTTTATATTCCGGTGGTCCCATATAAGCGAATATCAATCCTTTTATTTCTATTGTCGGATATGCGCCAAGGCAAACACTCTTGTTGATGGTCGAATCAGTAGGCTCCCCAGGGGTTTCAAGAATCTGACCATTCACCGCAAATTGCCAGCCATGATAAGCGCAACGAATGCCATGCTGTTCGATCTTGCCGTACTCAAGTGACATCCGTCGATGCACGCAATGTTTGTGTACGAGCCCAACATCCCCACTCAAGTCACGAAAAATCACCAGATCTTCACCCAGGATACGAATGGGCACAGGTGTGTCGGCCAATTGTTCAGACATCGCAATCGGGTGCCAGAATCTCCGCATATACTCGCCGCAGGGAGATCCGGGTTCTACGTGGGTGAGCTCTTCATCCTCACCTGGCATCTCAGCGAGGTGGTATCCATGGAATGGCTGGTCGACCCAGCGGGTTTCTGTTGACATTAGTATCTCCTGTTTGATGGCAGAATTTAACATACCAAAAATCCAAATAGGTTTCTATTTAAATTACAAAATGTTATGTATACTAATGTAATGAATTTTCGCCAAATAGAAGCCTTTCGCACTGTAATGGCGGCGGGATCAGTTACTGGTGCGGCGCAATTAATGTCGGTGAGCCAACCCGCAGTGAGCAGATTGTTAGCGGATCTAGAGCGTACCGTTGGCTTTGCGCTGTTTCAAAAGCGGGGACGAAATCTGGTCGCAACAGAAGAGGGGCAAACCTTATACCGAGAGGTAAAGCGTGCGTTTGTAGGACTCGATGATCTAAAAATCTCCGCTGATGCCATTCGTAATTACCAAACAGGCACACTTAACCTGGTTACCATGCCAGGTCTGGCATCCAGACTACTGCCAGAACTCATCGCCGTATTTTCAAAAGCACATCCAAATGTTGGCGTATGGCTGGAAGTGTTACCAAGACATGAAGCGCTAAAGGCAGTAGCATCTGGACAATATCATTTGGGTATCGCCTCTGGTCCGATCGAGGACGATACACTGGCGGCTGCCAGACTCTGCAAATTGCAGGCTTATTGTGTGTTACCCGCAAATCATAAGCTTGGTAAACGAAAAAGCATTAAGCCAGAGAACCTCGAAGGAGAACGATTTATTTCTCTTGCGCGAGATTCATTATTTCGTTACACCGCCATGACGCTACTTGATCAGCATGGAGTAAAGTGTAGAACGGATATGCAAGCACGTACTGCCGATGCAATCTACGGGATGGTAGCAGCGGGTCTCGGCGTTTCTATTGTTGGCCCCGAACTACCCAGCGAAATGAATGGGTCAAATATTATATTTAGGCCGTTGTCGCCGGCCTTAAAAATAGATATTGAACTAGTGGCACCATTTAGCCAATCAGAACCCAGGTTGTCCCGGGCATTTTCTAATCTTGCTATAGAGCGATGCAAGTCATTGTCGATTTGATTCGGACAAAAAAATACAAGTGCAAAAATATCAGTTATATATAGATGGGCAATGGGTGGATCCACAAAGTGGGCAATGGTTTGATTCAATTGAACCCTACACTGGCGAGCCCTGGGTAAGAATTCCAAAATGCAATGAGCATGATGTACAGGCGGCGGTAAGCGCAGCTAATGAGGCCTTTTGCAAAGGCGAGTGGTCGCGGATGAGGCCTACTACCAGGGGTCACTTGCTGAGAAAGCTTGGCGATCTACTAAAGGAGCAGGGGGAGAACTTGGCCAGAATAGAAGCAAAAGACAATGGTAAACGATTAGCAGAAGCCATTTCCCAGTTTCGATACCTGCCGGAGTGGCTATATTACTATGCGGGTCTGGCCGACAAAATTGAAGGCGCTGTTATACCTATCGATATTCCCGAGGTTTTAAATTACACCAAGTACGAACCTCTCGGTGTTGTGGCTGCGATAACCCCGTGGAACTCCCCCATTATGTTGATGTTATGGAAGCTGGCGCCGGCATTGGCGGCAGGTAATACTATTGTCGTCAAGCCTTCCGAGCATGCTTCCGCTTCTACCATTGAATTTATGAAATTGGTGGAACAGACGGGATTTCCGCCTGGTGTGATTAATGTGATAACTGGATTTGCCCAGGATTCCGGTGCACCACTTGTTACACATCCTGACATTGCCAAGGTGACATTTACAGGATCTGTAGGTGGCGGCAAGGCGGTAAATCGTAGCGCTGCTGATCAACTCAAGCCGGTTACTCTGGAACTCGGTGGAAAATCGCCACAGATTATTTTTGAAGACGCCAACATTGATAACGCTGTGAATGGAGTGTTGTCAGGAATCTTTCTTTCCAACGGGCAAACATGTGTGGCGGGATCACGAATTTTTCTACACCAGTCTATTGCCAAGAATTTTGAGGAAAAGCTTAGCGACGCTATCGCCGATTTAAAAATGGGGGATCCCTCGGATCCTGAAACCCGTATCGGGCCAATTGCAAATGAAATGCAATTTAATACCATTCTCGGCTATTTGGAAAGCGCAAAGCAAGAAGGTGCAATTGCCATTGCTGGTGGACATCGCGCCACCAGACCAGGTTGCGAAAAAGGGTGGTTTATTGAACCAACAATCTACAACAATGTCGCCCCTCAAATGCGTATTGCCCGAGAAGAAATATTTGGTCCCGTGGCTGCAATTATGACATTCGAAAGTGAGGAAGAAGTCGTTCAGTTTGCCAATGAAAGTGAATTTGGATTGGCCGCAGGAGTCTGGACAGAGAATATTCGTCGTGCCCATCGAGTTGCTGATCAGCTGCAATGTGGCACTGTTTATATCAACACATATCGAGCAGTTAGTATGATGTCGCCCGCTGGTGGCTATAAGCTTAGCGGTATTGGTCGTGAAAACGGGCAGAAAATGATTCATGATTTTTTGCAAGTTAAAAGTGTTTGGGTCAATATTGCGGAATCTGTGCCTAATCCATTGGCTTAGCTCGTATATTAACTATCCTCCTTCTAATGCCAATTATCATAAGTGTCTGAAGGTTCTAACAACGTCTTTGGTCCAGACCTTAGACCTTGTCCACTTTGTGGATATTCAGAAATTAAAGTCCAGTTTGAACGGCACAATCTTCAAATTGTCTGCTGTGGCGAGTGTAGTTTTGTTTACGTTGGTAATCCGATAAAGGATAGTGCGTATTCCGACCAGGAAAATATTAAATCTATCGAAAGAAACAGTGGAGCTGTGCATTTTAGGCATCACGTAATAAAGAAAAAGCTGGATTTGTATTTCAATCAACGAGAGAGTGTTCGGGTACTAGAGATTGGGTGCGGCGGAGGTGCACTTGGTCAACTTATTCTCAATGCCAAGAATCAAGAAAAATATCAGTATTTGGGCTATGAGCCATCTGCTCCTAGGGCTCAATATGCTAGCGCAAAGGGGGTGAAGGTTGAGAATGGATTCTTTATCGCACCACCGGAACAACTGTTCGACGCTATTATTATGGACAACGTTCTAGAGCATATTATTAACCCTCGAGAAATTATAAGTCTGGTATCAAACTCTCTTTCCCAAGATGGCATGGTAATAGTGATAGTTCCTAACCTACATGATGTTCGTCGGTTTCTACCTAAGTGGAAGGCCAAACACTACTGGCGACCAAAGAAACATGTTTCCTATTTTACATTTCACCATCTTGGTAAATTTTTTGCTGAATCTAACATGCGTCTGCATCACATCGAACCTTACATAGGTGCTAATGTAAAATTTATGCTAAATGCTTTGCCTGGAATGGTTGGAATTTCCCCTCTCGGGTTATATTGCTACGCAACTTTTTGACTGGTCAGCTACACTGGTTTCACTATTGGATATAAAACCAAGTCCCGCCCTATTGATTTGAGTCTTACTGACCCTAAAGAAATGAAAGAACCAAAGAAATAAATTCTGTCGCACGAGTTTCAGGAAGCATATGTCCTCCGCCATCAAGTTCTGTTAAGTCAGCATGCGCAATTCCTTCAGCAATTTCGGCACCATACCATGGTGGCATCAGCTGATCATCTTGTCCGGTAATTACCAGTGTTTTGCATTGAATTGAAGGTAGTAAGGGACGGGCATCAAATTCCAGAATGGCGTTAAGTCGTTGGGCAATTAGACCGGGATCCTGGGGATTGTTGATTGACTTTTCAGCGAGATCGTTGAACCCAGCCAAATGTATGCGGCGGAAATCAGGCGGAAACAGGAGCATTGAATTAAAATGTGCGTATTGCTTCGGATCGAGAGTCTTGGCTGCCGCAATTCTCAGATTCTGGATCGTTGTAAGATGTGGGTCGCCATGGATCCAAGGAGATGTTAGTACAAGTAGTTCAGTTATTTCTGGATAAATTGCCGCCAAGGATAAGCCAACACCACAGCCAGTGGAGTGGCAAATGAATGACGCAGGCTTAATATCAAGGAATTCCATTAGACCTTTCACATCTTCTGCTTGGGTCGTAATTGTCATTTTGTCAGGCGCAGGAGAACTGCCCCCTGTGCCCCGGGGGTCCAGGGTAATAACGGTGTAATGTTGGGCTAATGCTTCCAATAAAACACCCCTACCTGTGGGGCCAACACTCATCGGAAGTAGTAACATTATGGGGGGTCCATGACCACGAAGGTCATAACGTATGTGGCCATCGTCAATGGTTGCAATGCTCATAATTTAGCTGCTTGATTCAACTTAATTGTCATATGTAGTATTGCAGTACTATGCCCGGATGGGCAATATATCATTGTCGTTCTTGTGCAAATAATTACTTTCTATTTTGGACTCATATTGGACTTTGGTGTTTGATAAGAGGTTCCTTAAGCTAATACCGTGTCAAAAATTCTAACTATTGTATTGTTATTGGTTGCCGTTGTTGTAATCTATTTTATTTTTCTTTCGCTTAATGCGAAACCCCCAACTATTAATTTTGAGAGCAAACATTTACGCCCATGCCCAGGTAAGCCAAATTGTGTTTGTAGCGAACAACGGGGTGAGTTTTACATTGAACCACTTCTCCTGATTGGAGAAGCCGACGAATCTATGTCAAAACTGCGGAATGCGATTAAGGGTACTGGCGGTACTATTGTTGAACAGAGGAACACCTATCTTTGGGCAGTATACAAATCAAGTCTATTTCGTTTTGTTGACGATTTAGAAGTCAGGTTGGATGTGGATTTAAAAACCATACAAATTAGGTCTGAATCACGATCGGGAAGGTCAGATTTTGGAATCAACCGTAAGCGGATTGAAAAAATCAGACAAATTTTTTCAAAATGACGTCGATAGTTCTACATTTTGAAACTACAAATGTCTAATCTTTCATTTTTTCAACTTTTATCAGGAGGCCTCAGTTGTTAGCCATTTCGCCGGGAAATGCCATATCATTAAATATTCCAGCACAACGTTGTCTGCGTATTATTAACTCCAAAGGCGGCCAAGTAGTAGATACATGGGCATTTACCATGAACGATTTCGGCCAGTTTCTGTCCATGGAACATAGTCGTTCGGCGCTCTACAAACTCTGGTTTGAGCCTGGGGATACTCTGGTAAGCAATCACTTTGAGCCTTTGTTGTCCATTGTCGAAGATACCTCACCGGGAATTCACGACACACTTCATGCTGCTTGTAGTCCGGGTAGTTATCAATTCTATGGGCAGTCTAGGGATCACCCCAATTGCCAGAATAATCTTATAGCTGAATTATGTTCAAGGGGGGTGGAATTACAAACAATACCCTGTCCATGGAATTTGTTTGAACATGCCTATGTACAAAATATGCGATTAAAGGACGCCCCAGCGAGTGCAGGGAAAGGAGATTATATTGAGTTGCGAGCGGAACAAGATTTACTATTGGTATGTTCCGCTTGTCCGTCTATGGTGGGTAGTATTAACGGAGTCGCTCCCCGAGGAGCAAGTGTTCTAATGCTTTAATTGATCTTGTACAGGATTTGGGGCCGACTAATATTCGACGCTTACATATTCTTTAGTTTCTGGTATCACGTTACGGCTACCCGGTACTGTGATCTCGCAAGTTAACGATAGGTTTCCGCGTCATTCGATTCGTAGATCGACAGGTAGCTCTGATATCGGGAGTGTTCAACACCACCATTTTTGATTGCATCTTTTACCGCACAGTTCGGTTCATTGATATGGATGCAATTCGAAAACTTGCATTGAGATAATAAGTTTTGCATCTCCGGAAAATAATGCGCGATGTGCTCTTTTTCGATGTCAACAATTCCAAACCCTTTTATTCCTGGTGTATCAATAATGAATCCCCGGCTCGATAGCGAAAAAATTTCTGCAAATGTAGTGGTATGTTTCCCTTCGTCATGAAATTCTGACAGTTCCGCCGTTTTGAGATTTAGATTTGGCTCAATGGCATTTATCAGGGTCGATTTACCAACTCCGCTGTGTCCAGATAGTAAGTTAATATTGTCAGTAAGTCGTTCGCGAAAACCTCTGACATCATTCGTGCTAAATGCTGAAATGCTGATGCATTGGTAGCCAATTTCAGTGTAAGTATTAATTAGTTGTTTGAGGGTTGCTAGTTCAGATTCAGAATAGATATCCGTTTTATTAAACACTAATGTTACTGGGATTTTGTAGGCCTCAGCTGTTACCAGAAAACGGTCGATAAACACAGTTGATGTGGCTGGTTCGGCCAGGGTGACAATCAAATAAGCGCGATCAATATTGGAAGCGATAATATGCGCTTGGTGTGACAGATTGACTGATTTTCGAATAATGTAGTTTCGACGAGATTCGATTTCTCGAATTATCCCAGTGTTATCTTCCTCTACTTCGAATTGAACATAGTCGCCAACGGCTATTGGATTTGTAGTACGAATGCCTTCCAGGCGAAGTTTACCTTTCAATCGACACTTAAAAGTGGTTTTGTCAGAAGTAAAGACTTCATACCAACTGCCAGTTGAACGCATTACCAGGCCTTTTCGTAACTCAGCTTTCATGGTTGCCCCATTAAAAGCAGTCTTGGCGAAGAAACTAGAATGGGCAAGCTGGGAAAGGGGTTGGTTGATTTTAGCTTAAAGCTTGCTTTCAACTAGATCGATACTTGTAAGCGCGGAATAGATGAAGCACATACCAGGTAAGTAATGTATTTTAGCCGCCTTCAATTTACTGCGGCGTATGCTTCCACCTCAACTAACCAATCGGGATGTGCTAACGCAGATACGATTACCAGGGTACTGGCCGGTGCATGACGTCCCATGATCTGATCTTTTGCCTGGCGATATGCGGTGACGTCATTGCTGTTCGTTAGGTAGACCCCAACTTTATATACGTGTTTGAAGGCCATGTTATTTTGTTCGAGGATACTTTTCAAATTACGAAATACTTGCAGTGTTTGGGCCTCGATGCCTTGTTCCATCCGTCCGTCAGCGCGGACCCCGACTTGGCCGGCGATAGCAAGTTGCCGGCTATTGGTGGGAATTTCAACACAATGACTGTAACGTCCAAATGGTGGCGCTACGGTCTCTGGGTTCCAGTGTTTATTTGTCATCATTTGATTCCTTGCATTTGCATACTATACAGTTTAACTGCTAGCCAGGGCTTTTTTAAACGATTTGATTCTTTCTTTACTGTGTAATTGACTGTAATCCTGGGGATAGTCTTCTCCTTGTTTGACTAAAAGATCGACAAAAACCGGGCCTTGCAGTTGTAAAACATCACCGATACAGGATTCAAAATGTTCAAGAGATTCAATTCGAAATGTGTGAGGGTATCCAGCTGATTTCGCAATACCACAAAAATCAATTGTATCCTTGCCAGGAATGGGGTGAAACCCATTGGCTTCGTAGGTACCGTTCTCGCACACAAAATGTATAAAATTTTTCGGTGCCACATTCGCTATCGTAACTAATGAGCCTAGATTCATCAGCAAGCTACCATCACCATCAATCACTAACACCTGTTTATCTGGTCTTGCTAAAGCAAGCCCCAACCCATGGGATGAAGCCTGTCCCATGGCGCCAGTGGTTAAATAATCCAACTCTCCATTGTTGATCGCAATCCATTCAAAGGCAGCTAGATAAGCGGGCACTACTATTTGCCCACTGTAGTGTTTGTGTAATATTTTCAAACATTGGTCGCGTTTCATCATGGCTGAGGCACATTTCCAAGGAAAAAAGTAATTGGCTTTGGCTCGGTATACGCGGTATCAATTAGCTTGGTAACCTTGTCAACATCTTCGTCATGCTGAATTAAATGATTTTCCAGTCCCATCACATCTGCCATGGGGGGGCAAATACGTACACTATACTTGGCCGAATCCTCAGGTAATACATCAGCTTCCTTTCCTTGCAAACCTACCATCAGGCAAATCGGTAAGTTGTATTCTACGGCCATTACCCTGATGGCATTGATGGAATCCATAAATCCGGTATTCTGGATAAGTATCAGCGCCCGGATATCAGAAAATGATAAACCAGCAGCGATGGATACCGCCTCATCTTCTTTACATACTCTGATTAATTTGAATTCGCTGTCACGACTAATTGGCCACAATAAACCGTTACTTGTCACAATATCAGGTACCGATAGAATGTATTTGACCTGGGCCGCTTTTAACGCTGCAATGATGGTCTTGCCAGATAGCATTAGTGTTGCAAGAATGATTGGAGGGTTGAATAGAATTTTACCATCTCTTGTTCATTGCCCATTGAGACACGAATATATTTATTCATAGCCGGTGACGGAAAGCGCCGTACCATAATCCCTTGTTGCCATAAAACTTCATTCGCTGCTTCGGCACAATGGGTAGAATCTGAAAATTTAAGTAACATAAAATTGGTCTGACTTGGAATAAAACTTAATCCGAAGTGGGCCGCCTGTTCCTCCAAGGTCGTTATTAAACTACGATTCTTGGAAAATATTGAGTGGCAATACGCAGTGTCTTTTACAGCTGCAATCCCACAGTCAAGAGCGATGTTACTAATGGGGAAGGTAGTAGCGATGCGTTTCATCACATCTACTACGCTAGCAGAACCATATAACCAGCCCAAACGTAACCCCGCAAGGCCGTAGATCTTAGAGAACGTACGGGTCATCACTACATTATCAAATTGATCTACCAAAGTCGCTGGATTTTCATAGTCTGACCTGTCTACGTATTCAAGATATGCGGAATCCAGTACTAGTAGAATATTTTCTGGCAAGTTGCTGTGCAAGTGCCTGATATCAGCACCACTGACACAGGTTCCAGTAGGGTTGTCTGGATTTGCGATGGTGATCACACGGGTGTTGTCTGTTACCAATTTCAGTATGGAATCCACGCTGACGGTAAAATCCTTGTCGGGTGCCTTAATTGGAATAGCATCATTGGCCAATGCGTAATTGGCAAATTTAGCGTAGCCATTTGCGCTGAATATTAATTCATCTCCAGCCCCCAGATAGGCACGACACAACCGTGAGAGTAACTCGTCAGAGCCAGGCCCACAGACAATTCGCTCAGGATCAAGGCCAAAGGTTTCACCGATGGCTTGTTGCAAATCACCGGTACCCTGTTCGGCATAACGCTCCATATGGGTGGCAGCATTAAGCGCCGCTTTTTTTACTGCTGGACTGGGTCCGAAGGGGCTTTCATTAGAGCTGAGCTTGATACTCTGGGATGAAAATCCAGGAGGTAGCGCGGTCATATGAGGCTGTATTTTTTGAATGCCCGATTTAGCAATCAATCGAGTCACAGCAAGTCTCCAGCCTCAATTTTTAGTGAAACCTGAAAAACATACTGTCCTCGATGTACGGTGGCCGGTGTGTGAATAGCACTAATCAGGCCCCCTTGGTTAAAGGTTAGTACATCAGGATCTCGAAACGGGTCATTTAGTGGATGTATGTACCCCGCAGTATCTCCCGCTTGCACTTCATCTCCCAGGTGCACAGCAGGTTCAAAGATTCCATCGGCGGTTGCCCAAGTAAAGTAGCTTGCATCAGGGGTAGACAAATATTGGGTAGCTGCGGTGGCTTTCGGCGTGGTATCAATAACATCAAAGTGCGCCAAATATCGTAGCGTTGCCTGATAACCAATTTCCAGTGCATCCAAATCGACCTGGGCTGACCCAGCCAATTCTGTAGCCACCATGATCACTTCATTACGATCACAGGCGGCAGACAATGATCGGTTATCCGCGGTATTGGATACCACAACGGAATAGGGCGCCGCGAAGGCATTGCAGGCATCGATTTTACGTTGCATCAATTCGCGAGATCCTGAATTGCGCATGTAGGCGCAGGGCAGAAAGTCGCTTACTTGCCCGCCTGAATGTAAGTCGGCGGCGGCAGTGGACAAAGGAAGCAAGACCGATTCAACATAATGGGCCATGGTCATCGTAGGGGTGCCGTCAGGATCACCTGGAAAAGCACGATTCATATTTACCCCATCAATTGCAGAAACACGGTTATTTTCCATCACCGCAGGGTAGTTCAACGCCGCTAAAATGATTACTCGACCGTTGATCTTTTTCGGATCAAGTTCGCGGATCAATCTGCGTAGAATAATTTGTCCTTCGTATTCGTTACCATGGTTTCCGGAGGTCAACAATACGGTGTGCTCGCGATCAATGTTGCCCCCTGCAATCACCGCAATAGGAACCGGTATAAATCCCCAAGGAGTCTGATTGTCTGAATGTACGACCCGTAAAACCGAAGTTTGCTTACCCGGTTTGGCAAAATCGATATCGCAATTTATTCTGGATTTGGTTTCCATCACATTCCGGTCTCGCTATATATCTTGATCAGGATAATGATATTAGATGCGTCTGGCAAGGTAGTCTTCTATACTAGTTACAAAGTTAATTTCTAAATTTTCTAATCACAATTCATTACATTTGGTTATGTATCAAACATTTAAAAATCGCATCAATCAGGGTGGAGTCATGTTGTTGGATGGTGCTATTGGCACCCAACTACAGGGCATGCAAGTGCCTATGGATAATACTGCCTGGGCGGCTGCAGCATTGCATAGTCATCCGGACACAGTTCGATTAATGCACCGCCAGTATGTAGAGGCAGAAGTGGATGTTATTACCACTAATTCCTATGCCTCTGCGCGGCACAACCTCGAACCACTCGGATTGGGTGATTCCACTCGAGAACTAAACTATCGTGCAGTGAATCTTGCGCTGGAAGCCAGAGAACGTCATGGTCAAGGTCGCGACATTTTGGTTGCCGGTTCGGTTTCTGCTTTTGGCTTGGTGCTTGGCGGTGAAGACGAGAGGAGCTTGCATCGCCATGCGCAACCCCGCTCGGAAATTACTGAACAACAGGCACGCAACAATTTGCGAGAACAAGCAGATTGCCTGACCGAAGCTGGAGTAGATTTTCTATTGTTGGAAGCAACCGGATCTATGACCCATCGCCATTGGCTGGTGGAAGAATGTCACCATGCGGGTCTGCCGATGTGGCTCGGCTACCGTGCCCGGTTAGATGAAGGAGATCCAACCCCTCGAATTGGTTATACATCGGATACTACATTGGAATCAGGATTGTCTGAGATGACCGAAAGCGGAATCGACGGTATTGCTCTGTTTCATAGCACCATCGCGGCCACCGATGCGGGTATCGAAGTTACAAAGAAAGTTTGGAAAGGACCATTGGCAACCTACCCAGAATCCGATCGGTCGGATTACACCATGGCCCAAAGAGACCCCAACGTTCAGAGCAATGTTGCGCCAGAGGAATTTCCCGCAATCGTTAGTGGATGGGTAGATCGGGGGGTACAAATGGTTGGTGGCTGCTGTGGAATTAATCTTGAATACATACAGGGCTTGAAGCAAAAAATTCCCGATAGAGTTACCTGCTAGTAACCCCAGTTCTCGTGGTACGTTGCAAGGTCAATTAAATGCAAAGTGGCACGCTGAGAGGGTTGCTTTGGATGTTTTTATCCACTATAGGGCTCTCCTTATCCCACGTTATCGTTCGGTATGTGTCGCCGGAAATTCCCAGCGCGCAGTCAGTTTTTTTTCGTGGTTTCTTTGCCCTGATTATTATTGGGCCACTGTTTGTAAAACAAGGTTGGGCACTATTTAAAACTAACCGCTTTCCGCTTCACGTGTTGCGTGCGGTGTTCTCGGTAACTTCGATTAGCTGTTTTTACTTTGCACTAACCACCATTCCGCTGGCCAAAGCCACTGCAATTGGTTTTATGGCGCCAGTTTTTGTAAGTTTATTCGCTATATTGATACTAAAGGAGAAGTCGCGTCCAGCTCATTGGATAGCCATGGTGCTTGGGCTGGGTGGCATGTTGCTGGTTTTGCGACCTGGTGCAATTCCGCTGGATTTCGGAACAGTGATGATGCTGATTTCTACAGTCCTATTCGCCATTAATTTGATGGTAATTAAAACTTTGGGAAAAGAAGATTCAAGTTTGGTGATTACCGCGTACATCACAGTGCTGTTGTTACCCATGGCATTGCCGATGGCGATAAAAGTCTGGGTCTGGCCCAATGGCAGCCAATATTTATTACTTGCGCTTATGGGGGTAATTAATGTGATATCGATACTCTTGTTTACCCAATCAATGAAGGAAGCGGCTACCACTGTAATTATGCCTCTGGATTTCTTCCGTCTGGTATGGATGGCATTATTTGGTTATCTCGTATTCGCTGAGGTGCCAGATATTTTTACCTGGGTTGGTGGCGCTCTTATTTTCTGCGGTGCTTCCGTTGTGGCAGCTTCGGAACGACCCAAAACACCGCTCTATCGAGCCTGAATCATGGAAGTTATCGAAACTAGGTCATTGAATCTGCGTTGTTGGGAAGGCTATGAAACCGAGGACTTCCTTAAACCCTTTACCCAGCGACACCAGACCAATGTAGATGCACAAACCCTCTTATCGGATCTAGGTACAGCGGAACAATGTGCCCTTGGCTCAAGTCATAGACCGGATATATTAAATATCAACAATGCCTATGTTTCGAAATTTCTCGATCCGAGAAATGCGGTTCAGTATTTAATGGATGCGCAGTTGGATTCCTTGGACCAAACTTTACACGACGACTTTCGTCATCTTGCCCATTGGGCTCACTCCACAGATGGAAAAAACCGTATTGGTATTGTACAGCGTTTTGGTGCATTTAATCTTGTGATTAATACCGATGCGGTATCCGTTGAAACGGCCAGATCAGAAGGGTTTAATCTGGCAGATAATCAGGCTTTGCATCATCGATACGGTGTCTTGCTATATCAGGATTTTAATATTTTTCATATCTGCATCGCCGCAGATTTAAATCCGTTTAAAGTCTTAACCCCTACACAGATTGAAAAGTTTTCGCGAACCGCAACACGCTGGTTCGCCAATGCGAAATTGGTGACGGATGATCATTTTGTACTAAACAAAGCGCTAGCAGGTGGAGAAATTGATTTTTATCTGTCTGGCGGTACTTATACAGCTTCGCCGGCGCGCCTAGCAGGGCACCTACAAATTAGAGCGATAACGCCAGCAAAAGGCCCTATTAATGGTAAAGGCGGTATTGTTTTTACTGAGGTAACTTGCTTGCCCAAGGTCCAGGACCCGCATCCGTTAGCCCCAGAATTTCTACGCTATTTGGTTGAGGGGGATACCCCATATCGTGCTGCAGTCACACAAAGATCTTTAAATCCAGTAATGCAAATGGGGGATCCAAAAGTATTTAATCGGTTCAGTGCTGCGGAGCTTGATGCCATTCAATGGGCCTCTTTGGGGGAAGATATTGCGTTGTGTGCAGAGTATGACATTGTGCCGGACCAGGACAGACTATTAGGCATATATAAAAATGCTTTGCATGCATTTAATCTATCCTACGGAGAAAATTCTTGAATAAGTTTTTTTCGGTTGCGTTGTTGCTGGTGCTGACACTGGGCACTATCCGTGGTGGAGCTACCAGTATCTCCAAAGTGATTTCAATTAATGATGTACCCCCCCTTGGTTACGCTGTGTGGCAATCCTTTATTGCCGCCACGATACTGATTTTTCTCGGATACCGACAGAATAAACAGTTTCCAAGAATAGGGCGAAGACTAAAATATTATTTGGTCTGCGGTTTGATTGGCACGGCGTTGCCAAACACTATTTTCTTTTATTCCATCAAGGAGATTCCTGCCGGCACCATGGCTGTTCTCTTGACACTAGTGCCGATTCTCACCTATTTTCTTGTAGTGGTATCACGCATGGAGCGAGTTGATATCATTCGATTAACAGGCATTTTGCTCGGTTTTGCTGGGGCTTCTCTTATTGCTCTACCACGAGTTGCGGGAGATTTTCAAATTGATACTTATGTATTAATCGCATTGCTTTGTCCTCTGGGTTATTCGTTAATGGGGGTGTTCGTTTCGCAGCAATCAATGCCGGGCGTTCATCCATTTCATCTGGCGGCGGGAACCCACGTTGTTGCAATTTTGTTTTTGTTCCCCGTTACATTGATTTCCGGTCAATTTCATCCTATTTGGCAGAATCCAGGTTTGCCGGAAGGGTTAATGTTAATTCATGGCACATTGGCCGCGATTTCTTACTCCCTATTTTTCAAAATTGTCGAACTAGCTGGTGCTGTTTTCTACAGCTTTAGCCATTATGTCATTGCTCTAACCGGTCTTGCATGGGGCATGATTTTATTTGATGAGACCCATGGCGCCAGTTTCTGGATGGCCGTATTGTTAATATTAGGGGGGCTTACTTTGGTTAATGCAAGACAGCACGCCTATGGAAATCAGTCAGGTTCCTAATTTATAGCTCCATGATTTCTGTTAACTAATTATTTCGGGTTATAGGGTTAACTCAAGCCATATGCGATTTGTATTAAAGGTGCTTTGCCCCGCAACATCCGCTAAGCGATCACTCGTGGTCCAGTTTATTGTTACCGAGGGGTCCTGTTTGTCCCAGAATCCATTCACTGCAGTGGCCACGCCAGGCAGTATCTCTTCGCTTATTTTCAATCGACGGGTACAGGAACCTCGACGATTAAATACCCGAACCTTGGCAGAATCTTTCAGCTGCAAGCGGTTAGCATCTTGCGGATGAATAATGATTATTGGATCCTTCTCTCGGTTTTTAAGTGTTGGCAAATTTGCCAGACTGGAGTTAATAAAGTGATGGGCCGCAGGGGATAATAGATGGAGACCGTCTTGATAGTCATAACCAGAAGGAGCTAGTTGCTTGATTGGCTCCTGCCAATGGGGAATGGCGGACAACCCAGACTCAAAATAAATTCTGGACTCGAGTTCTACCTTACCGCTGGCTGTCGCAAATTCAAGATTCGAAAATGGTACTTCGTCATTGTCTGCATAGGGCAAGGAGCCATGAAGTTTCAATGATTCCAAGGTAATACCTTCAAGTCGAATTGTACGATTCCGAGTTGCTTCAATGATGCCATGGATTACATCATCTGCAGACTCAATCAGCCAAGGATCTTTGTACCCCATTTCTGACGCCAGTAATTGCATGACTTGCCAATTGCTTTTGGCTTCAGCAATTGGATCAATGGCAGGATGGTTGTACCCAATGGAGGTGTGACCATATCCTCGATGTAAATCGACATGCTCTAGCTGAGACGTAGCAGGAAGCACGATATCCGCAAACTGAGCGGTATCCGTCAAAAAAAGATCGTGCACCACCGTAAACAAATCAGTTCGTTCTAACCCTTTTTTAACGCTGGAGGTATTGGGTGCGGATACCATTGGGTTGGCACAAAAAACAAATAGGGATTGCACTGGTGGGCCTTCCGCTTCCCCATTCAACGCCGCACCAAGACGGTTCATATTAATATCGCGTCCAGGGGGAGGGCATTGGGCCCAGTGATTGATGGCCTCATCATCCCAGCTAAAGTAATCCCCTGTGGAGCAACTTAGACCGCCCCCCCGAATGCCATATTGCCCGGTCAAAGTTGGTAAACAGGCGATAGCGCGAACGGTTTGTCCCCCCTGTACCTGGCGATTGATAGCATCACCAAGTCGGATCATGTAAGGCGATTTTGTTGCTATCCAGTGGGCAAGTTGTTTGATCTCTGTTTGGCTAATCCCGGTCATTTCGGATACATATGCCGAACTGATTGTATTTAGATGTTCTAAATAGCTTTGCCAACCAACCGTATTTTTTTGCATCCACTCAATATTGTGGTTGTTGTCCTCAATAATTTGCCGAGCAATACCTAAGGCAAGTAATCCATCAGATCCAGGTTTCGGTTGAAGATGTAAATCAGTCCCCCGAGTGCTACGGCTTCGATGTGGATCGATAACCACCACTTTGCAACCATTTCTACTTGCCTCACGAATATAAGGCATCAGATGGGGAGCAGTGCTCACAGGATTGTGACCCCATAACAACAATAGATTTGAGTCCAGCACATGATGATAGGGCGGACTCTTCCGCTTACCCAATGTCGCGCGCACAGCGTGACGAGTACCTGCCATACAAATAGATCGTTCAAGCCTGCTGGCACCCATTTTGTTCCACAGCCGCGCACTGGCCACTGTCATTTGAACCAAGCCGAGGGTGCCGCTGTAACTATAAGGGAGAATAGACTCGGCACCGTATTGATCTATATTATTTTTCCAGTGATCAGTAATCTCTTCGATGGCTTGTTGCCATGAGATTGGTGCCCATTGCCCAGATCCTTTTTTCCCTTTTCGTCGTAACGGAGTGGTCAGGCGGTCACCATGATAGACCCGTTCTAAATAGGGTGCCACTTTGGCGCATAACCAACCCTGGGCAACGGGATGATCCTCCTGAGCAGAAACTGAAACCGCAAGCCCTTCGCCGTTTACTTCAGTAACTATTCCGCAAGCATCGGGACAGTCATGGGGGCATGTGCCATTGATTCGACGATTAGCTGACTGGATGGTTTTTCTTGCCATCCCTGAAGTGTAAAACAAAAGGGCCAGACTCTTTGACTTAAGTGAATATCCAAATCAGGATACTTGCTTATGCGCAACACAGTCCGGCCGAATACTTACATTAATTTTATTTGATAGCAGTGACAATATGCACTCTATCTCAATATACAGGCTTATTTAGTTATGACAATTTCCAAGTACTCTGAAGGAACCACCATGGTGCCATCGGTGGCCTGATTTAGTTTTCCGATTAGATGCAGTACATCCTGAGCTAATTTTTCCGCATTGTGGTCATCTAATGCCAGGAATGCCTTGTGCAAAGGACCATAGTAGGTGCGAAAAATATCTAGCCAGTGTTGCGGGGAGTGATACCTGAAACTAAATTGTTTGGACTCGACCTCTCCGCTGTCTGCATTGTTTAGAAAATTCTGGTTGAGGAAATCTTCTGTGCCCCATAATCCAGGTGAACGCACTCCTGCTGGAGGTGGAATATACTGCCCGATAATTTTGAATAGCTGACCAATGAAGCCTGATGGTGTCCAGTTCGCCATTCCGATTTTTCCACCGGCTTTACAAACCCGCAAAAGCTCAGCCGCGCAAGTAGATTGGTCTGGAGCAAACATCACGCCAAACGTGGAAACAACATTGTCGAAATGATTGTCGGGGAACGGGAGATCTTCCGCATCAGCATGTTGAAACTGTACTGAAAGTCCTTCTGCTTGGGCGCGAATACGACCCTGGTCTAGTAATGTTTCGACGTAATCAGTAGAAGTTACATCGCAGAATCGACGTGCTGCAGCCAATGTAACATTGCCATTACCCGCTGCAACATCCAGCACGGTTTCACCAGAACGCATGTCCATGGCTTCGCAGAGTTGCTCGCCAGTAATCTGTAAGGTTACGCCAACTCTGCCGTAGTCTCCTGATCCCCAAGCAATCTGTTGTTTACTTTTAATCGCAGTGTAGTCTGGCGAGTCGTCTATTTTAATAGCTAAATTGTTCATCTTGTAGTCCACAATAATTAGGAATCACGATTTGAAAAATTAATTCGTAATATCCAGTTTAAATTAAAGACACTGAACTTCGTAAATCCCGTCAGCGCCAACGTGGTGCAATAGTATTTTTGATGGCGTTCAAATACTTGGGGATTGTCAGTGGAGTTGTTGGGGAATCTATGGGGATTCGATAGCTGGGAAAACCCAATTAAAAACAATTAAATAGCGCCTCCCATTCCAATTAAACCAGAAGCAAAACAACCAATAGGAGTGGTTTAAGCTAATCTTGTTAAGATGCAACGGGCAATTAATCTCTGACCGAGATAGCGAAATACGAAGTTAAGAAAATAAATTTTCTGCGCCTTAACTTTGCAGATATAGAGATTGATCGATATGGGCTGCATCGAAGTGGAAAATTGATTGCCATAGAGCCACTGGTTTTCGATCTGATTGTTTATTGGCAATGAATCCTAACGAAATTATCATACGTGATCAGTTAATGGATCATGTCTTGGCTGGAAAAAATGTGTCTGACTCAACTATTTCGAGTGAGATCAATATCGCGCAAAAAGCGCTTGGGGATGACGACAATAAACAAAATTTTGTCCAGACCGTTGATGGCAAAGAGTTGGTTTTGTAGGGGTTATTAATAGGAAACTGACAAAATCGATGATTGGTCGAAGTCATTTGTCGAAACCTTGCAAAGGTGTGGTAGTGACACACTATGTATTTCGGTTCGTCCATTGCAAAATCCTAGTAGTGATTCGGGTCAGGCCATGGAAATGCTGGATACGGTCCGAGTTAATAATCCATTAGATTGACTATGGTTTGCATGGCTTAGGGGTAAGACCTTGTTTCTAGTGCAACGATTTGAGGGCGCTATCACTACATTGGATGAGCAGTTCCGACTTCCACACAAAACAAGCCAAAACCTGGCAATTACAAGGGTTTTTATCTGTGTTTCAGAGTCAGAGCCTAATGGCACTTACTTAAGCGAGTTTGATTATTTTATCTGCCAGGATTCCATGTATTTGTCATTCCCTGACCCGGAGTCTCTATAAACCTTCTATAAATACCGGATATTCAGGCGGTTATAACCGCTGATAGCGAGTTATAGATTCCGGCTCTTTGGCCGGAATTGACCGGTGGATCGATTTTCGCCTAACCACCTGATTTATTAGGACTTCGCTTTCTGAAGGTTTGTTAAGTAAGTGCCATTAGAGTCAGAGACGATAGTTCTGCAGGCGTTTTCACACAGTCCGAGTATAGATTTGAAAAGTGTGAATATTACCGAAATTCCCCAAGCTTTCCCCCTGAATCCCCCAAGTTCTATTTTATCGCCATCCGTATTATCCGTTTCACTGAATTGAGAGTGAAAGGTAATTTTACTTTTACCACTGATTCAATTTTTGAAAGTTGCCAGAGAATTCAGCTGGTGTTTTTTAACAATATCGAATATGGGCAGAAGAAACTGCTAGTTCAATTTAAAAAGGTAATACAAATGAAAGATTCAACATATATAGGATGGTATCTCGACGATGTCGATTTTTTTCCGGATTTCAATTGGAAAGATAAATTCAATGTTTTTAAGGTTTTGATAACGTGGCAGGCGCGCTTCGAGAGTCGCCAACGCATAACGCAACTTTCGGATTATCAGCTTACAGACATAGGACTGACTCGTTCCGATTTGATGCGCGAATCAACCAAGCCATTTTGGAAGGTGTGATATGGGACTCCAGTTTAACCAAGTTGCTACGGCAGTGGACGTTGACGAATCAAAAGTCATCATTATTCGCCCCGCAATAATTGATATCCAACCAGTCCACAAATCTGACCGGTGTGTGGAAGTAATGTTGACCGATCAGCTTGAAGGTCTAATTGGAGCGAGTTTTCAGAAAAAGGCAATTTCCGATGACGATCAAGATTCGTTATCAGAAGTATTTCTTCTGCAAGTAGAAACCAGACCCTGGATTGCCAGGGAGTGGTGGCCCTGTTTCTTGAACAATATGCAAGTGTAATCGGCACACTCATTGAAACCCAAACAACTGTTACCCGGGTATCCACCTTTGGATCTGGTTATGAAGTAACGACGAATAAGGGCTTATGGAGATGTCGTGCCTTGGTGCTAGCAAATGGTGCTAACAGTGATGCATGTATACCGGGATATACAGATCAGATCGACCCGAGTATTTGTCAAATCAGCGCGAAACAGTATAAGAATCCAACCCAGCTCCCCAAAGGAGGTGTGTTGGTAGTGGGGGCTTCAGCTACTGGGGTTCAATTTGCCAGGGAAATTCATTGCCGCCAACGACCGGTTACATTGTCCGTTGGTGAGCATGTTCGAATGCCAAGAACCTATCGAGGAAAAGATATTCTATGGTGGATGAATGCAGCGGGGATATTCGATGAATCCATAGATGATATGGATGACATCAATCGTGCAAGGATTATTCCATCTCCCCAACTAAGTGGTGATAGCCAATCTGCCATTGATTTAAATAGTTTGACAGAGATTGGTGTAGAGCTTGTCGGCAGATTATCTGGTGTCAACCAGCAAAATTTACAATTCTCCGGGTCTCTTGCTAATAACTGTGCATTGGCTGATCTAAAAATGTATCGCTTACTCTCCCGAATTGATCAATGGGTTTCACAGTCAAGGATAAATGCTTGCGACGCGTCTCCAATTGTTTCAACCCAGGTACCCGAGTCACCCAAGCTGGTTTTGCCTCTGGATCGTGGAGAAGTTAATACAATCATTTGGGCAACAGGGTTTAAACCAGATTTTAGCTGGCTTGAAGTTCCTGTGTTTAACAGGAAAGGTCGGATTAATCACAGTGGTGGAATTTTGCCAGCACCAGGATTGGTTATGCTTGGTCATTCGTTTATGCGAAAACGTAAATCCAGTTTTATATTTGGCATTAAGGATGACGTAAATGAAGTATGTTCGTACATTAGTGACCATTTATCTGGATCAAATGATTTGCATCAAGAAGCCCCACCTTCATCCGCAGATTGTAAAGAGGTAAGACTTGGTCCACTAGATTAGTCTAAGATATGCCAGGAATCTGTAATTCGATGGAGCCCATTTCTTTTAATCGTGATAGAGCTAATCATTTTTGTCATATACGCAAGCTTTGTTGTTGATTTTTTAATCTGGCCGGTAGTGAGCGAGGCCTCCACCGTTTCAATGCTCAAGAATCAAAATACCCGGTTTACGGTTGAGATGATTGCGATATTTTTTTGCCAGCTGATGATACTGTTGCTTTGGATTTATCCCTTGCTGGTCCCATTTTTTGGTGAAAATTTTTCTGCTGGGCAGGTTAGCATGTGGATTCAATGGGCTGGTCTTGGCATAGCCATTGTTGGTCGGCTTATTTCTATTGCAGCGAGTTATCAGTTACGTCGCAGAAAATCAACTGAGATGCTAACCACAGGTATATTTCGATATAGCCGTCACCCCATTGTTATTGGTTTACATTTAACACTTGCCGGACTGTTATTAGCAGTGGTATCTAAATGGTTTTGGATACCTTATATTCTTTCGCTATTTTATTTTGACTACAAAGTAAGAATCGAAGAAACAATCAATTTGGAAAAGTTTGGCACAGCTTATAGCAAATATTGTAATACTACGCCACGGTACTTGATCTAAAGCAAATAGGCCATAATTGGATTTCAAAACTCGATCTAAGTCGATACTTTTTCCTTCGCCAGAATTTGGCTTGAAACAATGGACAGCAAGCAGTAACCCAGAAAAAAATAAAAGCCGGAACCCAGTACGGCATTAAAACTGAGCAGCCCACCTTCTTTTTTAACGGCGTTAGCGGCTAGAAATGCGACAAAAATACCGATTACAAATACATCTGCCATAGACCATTTACTCAACAGGTCACTGACTGTTCTAAGACGATGAGCAAGACCATCGGGAATTCCAAACTGGCAACAAAGAATCATTAATCCTTTGGCAATGGGAATAATGATGCTGAATAGGGCCACTAGAAATGCCACCAGCTTGTAATTATTCCGGTACAACTCCTCGACGGTACCAAGAATACTACGTGTTTTATGGTAGGCCTCTATGTTTCCAGAGACGTCCATATTTTCTATTAGCATCTCGGCAATGGTATCCAAGAGCTCTGGCGTGTCGGGGCTAGCCACAATAATGTCTTTACCAATACGCACCATGTCAACTTTTTCAACATTACCGGTTAGGCTAAGAACAGGCTGAGTAAGTCCAGGATATAGCAAGCCATAAGCGATAAATAACAGAACAAGTCCAATAGTTTTTTTCATTTTTGACACGACAATTACGTTAGGTGACTGACAAGCGTTGATTGTAGCTCGAGTCATTCCAGGGTGCTTCACCGAGACAGCGTTTTAATATCTGCACCGTATCCCAGACCTGGCAGAAACTGATATACAGGGGAGCAAAACCAAAACGCATTATATTGGGTGGACGAAAGTCTCCGGTCACGCCATTTTTGATCATCGCCTGTATTAGCGGACATCCATGTTTAAAGCCCAGAGACACATGACTACCCCGTTTAGTGGGGTCCATGGGGCCAATGAGCTCAATTTTAGCCTCCACGCAGTGTTGCTTAACCAATTCAATAAAGAGCCCACAAAGTGCCTGGGATTTTTGCTGAACTTGTTGCATAGTGACCCCATTGAACGTATCCAATCCCGTGTCTACCCCTCGCATGGAAAGTATCGGCTGGGTTCCAGATAACATTCGCTTGATGCCATCTATAGGTTGATATTTCTCGGCAAAATCGAAGGGATTGGCATGACTCCACCAACCGCTAAGCGGTTGGTGCAATTGGTTGTGGTGTCTTGAAGCAACATAGACAAATGCCGGGGACCCAGGACCGCCATTAAGATATTTGTAGGTGCAGCCCACAGCAAAATCGGCACCTACTGCGTCGAGTTCCACTGGCAGTGCGCCGGCGCTATGACAAAGATCCCAAATCACTATCACACCATTTTTACGAGCGATATTGCATATTGAGTTCATCTCCTGGATCTTGCCGCTCTTAAAATTCACCTGGGACAATATGGCTACTGATACATCAGGTCCAAGAACCCTGGAAAGATCTTCCTCGCTGTCAATCAAAACAATCTCTTTAGAATGATCAAAGAATTGGGCTGCTCCCTGGATCATATATAAATCAGTAGGGAATTCACTTTTGTAAGCCACAATTCGGCGCCTGTTCGGATTCATGGCCATTGCAGCATGCAGACACTTATACAGGTTAATGGACACGTTATCGCATACCACAATTTGCCCGGGGCCAGCGCCAACCAGACCACCGATACGATCACCAAGGGTTGCGGGCAATTCAAACCATTTCGCCGTGTTCCAGCTTGCAATCAGATCACGCCCCCATTCTTGTTCGACAGTTTGTTTGATGGCCTGGATGCTCGCAACTGGTAAAGCCCCTAATGAATTTCCGTCAAGGTAAATCTTGCCCGGTTCAATTTGAAAACGTGCAGCGCAAAATCCAAGTGGGTCATCGCGATCTAATGCAATACAATCTTGTTTATTCATTCCCTTACGGAGTCTGGCTTGACAGAAAGTCTGCCATTGTATCGCGGCCTCGACGCCGTGCAACTTGACCGTGAATACAACCCGAGCAGTATGATCGGTGGTAATTACCAACCTTATATTGATCGTTATATTAGCCAGAGTGAGCTGGCCCGTGAACGACTTCCCCATTCTCTGGCCATTAAACTGGGAGTCGAATCTACAGCAACCCTGGATTTGTATTACTCAGGTCGAAACTCGGGTCCACTACATTTTTTTATCCATGGCGGTTATTGGCAGGAATTATCAGCTCGTGACTCGGCGGTAATGGCGGTATCTTTGGCAAATAGAGGAATTAGCCTTGCTGTGATGGATTACGGGCTAGCGCCAGACACATCCATTGAGCAGATGATTACACAATGTTGTTTAGGGTTACGGTATTTGTTTAATAATGCAGCCAAGCTAAATATTGATCCCTCCAGTTTCTCTATTTCCGGACACAGCGCGGGCGCACAGCTGGCAATAATGATGCTGGATCAATTGCGGGAACAAGAGTTACTTTCTGCGATTCAGCTCATTGTACTGATCAGTGGAATCTACGACCTCGAACCACTTTGTTATACAAGCGTGAATCAAGCCATCGGTCTATCGCCAGCAAAGGCCAGGGCACTTAGTCCTCAGCATAGCGCGGTAATAAAGCTGCCAGATACTGTGATCGCGGTAGCCCAAGATGATACTAGCGAGTTTCGCAGACAGGCCATGGAGTACAATAATAAGCTGCGAAGGGCAGGGGTTAACTCAACACTGAAGAAAATTGATGGGCTTAATCATTTCGATATCGTTCTGTCCCTGGAATCCAAAGGGCGAGATTTGCTTAAGCGGATACTGGCCTGCCACGACATAACTTGGGGGTAAGAATGTTAATGAGGTGCGAACAGCTAGTGTGAAATCGAATCCATAAATCGTTTTTTAATTTCCATTGCTTTCAATGGAATATCACCACCGATCTTGTCGTTACCTGCCTTTATCATGTAATGGATAAAACGAAGCTTGGCTTTCAAGAATTTTTGAAATTCATCCATTTGGTCAGTCATGGCAATAGATGTCAATCCCATGGCATTTACCATAGCGCTCAAGTTCATACCCTGGGAGCTGAGGGTTGGCTGATTACCAGTGGATCCCCAACTGCCATTATCCAGGCAAATAATAGTCAGATTATCAGGCGCCATAGTGGCGATATCCATTAGCTGATTGGGATTAAAGAAAAAAGATCCATCGCCATCAATGACATAGACATGGCGGCCCGGAATTTCATGGGCAAGTCCGATACCAACTTCACTGGCTGATCCCAGGGCGCCAAGCATATAAAAGTTCTCAGCCCGGTCTCGTGTGTTGTAGAGCTCTTTGGAAGGAAAGCCAATTTGAGAAATCACAATATCGTCACTACTTACTATGTCCATAATTTCTGCGATGGCCCCGATTCGATTGCTTGTTGGAGTTCCGTCGTATCCTTCCATGGCAACATTGACTGGTCGAATGGCCGGTTCACCAAATACGTGAAAATCCGCACTGTTTTGTTCCCACAATTCAGGTGACATCAAATAAACCTTCACTTTGTTTTGTTCGAATACCTGGGCAAGGTCTGTTTCTAAATTTTTAATATCATCTCTTGATTTTAATATCCGATAATCTACGTCAATAGCGTTGAGTAACGATTCCACCTTGCCACCGAAAATTACCTGGGCTTCGATAGGCTCCTGATAGTAGCCACGCCAGGAGACGAAAATGGGTAGTGCTTCCTGGTATAGTTTTTGCAGGGTATACAGTTCGGTAACCAGATTGCCAAGGCCGGTGTTCTGGATAAACATAGCGCTTCGCCTGCTAGCCAGGCTGCGGCCAAAGCATAGCCCCAATCCTATAGATTCTTTGGTGATATTCCACACATCAATCTCCTGTGGAATCAGCTGCATAAGTGCATTAAGCTTATTACATGGGAGGTAGCAGATTTTATTGATTTGATTTTCCGTTACTGCTTGCCAGATAACTTGCGCATTGTTCATTATTTTGGTCCTTTAACGAAGATGAATATCGTAACCTGAGTCAGATGAAATTCAAAAGCATAAAAATCGAATGAGATAATGCAATTATTGAATACAAGGTTATCGGATTTCGAGGGTCTGCGAGGTATTGCGGCGGGCTGTTTGTTGCTTATCTGTCTTGTAGTGTCAGGTTGTACATCCAATGGGCTATTTATTCGTTATTTCTACGGGCAACTTGACAGCAAGCTTTACGATCGTATCGTGGCCTACGCCACATTTACAGAACAGCAAAAGAATGAAATTGGGAACGCGGTAGATCGCTATGCCCGCTGGCATCGAACTTCTGAGTTACCTCGATACATTTCATTTATCGATGTAGTAATCAATCGGATTCAATTGAATGATGTAGGTGCCGAGATTACCCTGGAGTATGTTGAACAGGTTCGGCAGTTTTCTAGTCATGGGTACGCCAATTCCCCATTTCCAAAGTCCCCACAGTTTCTCAAAGATTTATCTGATGGTCAGGTAGACGAAATAGAACAACATTTTGTTCAACGAGATCAGCAGTTTTTAGAATGGGTGGAATCGAGGCAAAGCCTGGGAGGTGAGAAGCGTCGACTAAAGCGCTTGGTAAAAAACATTTCCAGGTTTGGGGTCAAGTTAAATTCAGACCAGCAAGATATTTTGCGTAAAGGATTAGCGGAACTCCGTGGCAATCCTATGCAGGGTTATCTATTATATAAAGACTGGCGCTGGAAGTTCATCGAAATATTGCGCAAACGAAATCACCCCAGATTTATCCAAACGATTTCGGCGCATATTTCGGTTTATCAGGATTTAAACAAGTTGGCGAACCCGATGCGGCATAGATACAATCAGCAGGTTTCAGCGAACATGATAAGCAGCATTGTGAATAGTCTTGACTCCAACCAACGAGGTGCACTACTCAAACGACTAAGCCAAACTAGGGAAACATTGATAAAAATCTCTAGAAGCTGATTATTCAAGGTTTCCATATAGTTGCTCGAATTTTTCTCATAAAATATCCCAACACTCACAGATCCCTAAAGGGGCGAAATAATGTATAGCTTAATAATCGATGTACTGGTGTCGTTTTTACTTGGTTCCATGGTCTTCTTCGCTGGTATTGTTGCACCTTCGATTCATCGTTCCCTGGAAAAAGAACAATCAGGAAAATTATTAAGAGCAGTATTTCCCGATTATTTTATGTGGGGAATTGTATTGTCGGTTATAACGCTTGCCGTGTGTTTGTTTCACTCCCCCAAAGGCAGCGTATTAATTGGTCTTGTGTTGGCTGGTTTTATTTACTTACGCTTCTGGCTACGGCCCCGCATCAATGCTGCCAGGGGCAAATGGCATGAGTCGGACAGTCCGCAGCATAAAGCGCTCTTTTATACTCTGCACCGACAAAGTGTAATTATAAGTGTTGCACAAATGTTGATGTTGTCAACGATCATTGTTGCCTAAGTACTGTGCAAGGATTGTAAACAAACAAAGTATTCAATCCGATGAAAGCATTATTACTTAATCGCCAGATTTTATCCTGGGCGCTTTATGACTGGGCAAACTCTGCTTTTGCTACTACCGTAATGGCAGGGTTCTTTCCGATTTTCTACAGCATGTTGAGCGCAGATCTCAGCACTCAGGATTCCCAGTTTTGGTTCAACATTACACTGGCAGTTTCCAGTATCTTGATTGCAATTGCTGCGCCTTTGTTGGGTGCCATCGCTGACCGGGGAGGCAGCAGGAAAAAATTTCTAGCCACATTCGCGATGCTGGGAATTCTAATGAGTACCGGTCTCGCTTGGGTTCATGGCGGTATGTGGTGGGTTGGTTTGATACTGTATGGCCTAGGACAAATCGGTTTTTCCGGGGCAAACATTTTCTATGACTCTATGATTGTCGATATCGCGGAGGAGGAAGATTTCGATATAGTTTCTGGGTATGGCTATGCCTTAGGCTATATTGGCGGCGGGCTATTGTTTTTGCTTAACGTGTTAATGGTAACTAAGCCTGCTTTATTTGGTATTGCCGACAGTGGGACGGCATTGTCATATGGGTTTTTGAGTGTTGGATTATGGTGGGCTATTTTTACTGTGCCGCTGTTACTGAATGTCAAACAACCGATGTCAGCCACAGTTTCATCAGCCCATTCCATTAGTCAGGGTTGGAAGCAGTTAGTAGAAACCTTTGCCGAAGTTCGTAAGCTAAGAGTGGTATTTTTGTTTCTTTGTGGTTACTGGTTATATATTGATGGCGTTGGTGCAATCATAAAAATGGCAGTTTTTTTCGCAAACCGCGTACTTGATTTGCCCCAGGATAGTTTGATAACAGCATTATTGTTGACACAGTTTGTGGCCTTTCCAGCTGCACTGTTTTTTGGTTGGCTGGGGCAAAAAGTTGGCCCAAAAATTGGTATTTTAATTGGGCTATTGGTATACACCCTGGCGATTATTTATGCCTGGGGTTGGCTCACTACGTCTGGCGATTTTTACAAGCTGGCAGTGGCAATCGGATTGGTTCAAGGCGGCGTGCAAAGTCTAAGTCGATCGCTATTTGCGCGGATAATTCCTCGTAGTAAGTCCGCAGAATTTTTTGGGTTTTTTAATATGGTGGGTAAGTTTGCCAGTATTCTTGGTCCTTTATTAATGGCAGGAGTGCCAATATTGATTGCAGGTGCAACCGCGCGTGATGCCATCCTGGTGCTGGTTTTATTATTTGTAGCTGGAGGATTACTGTTGTGGAAGGTTGATGTCCAACAAGGAGTGATCGCTGCACAGCAGATGGATTTGCCGAACCGCTGATTAGGAAGCATCAAGTGAATATTTGCTGGTTAACAATATACCCAGTGGTGGAGTAAATTTCATAAAACTTTTTCAAATTTTGTCGATTGCTCATTCTGTTATTCGTTATTAAGGAGTTTCCAGAACGGATTCTCTTATATTCAAAGGGAATTAAGTCTGACTTTAGCGCCTGCCCAAAGGGTAAGCTTTATCGACCAGCGCAAGAGGATATGAAAATGAACCCGATGACTCACATCATTTTTCAGACCAACGATTGCGTCTAATATTTACCTGTTGCCACCCGGCTTTAAAGTACGAGGCCAGAGTGGCACTGACCCTACAAATGTTATGTAGATTGAATGTCTTACAGGTTGCCAGTGCGTTTTTAATTAATGAAATCACTATGGCTCAACGATTAGTCAGAGCAAAGCGGAAGATTAGAGACGCTGGCAAACCCTATCAAGTTCCTCCGCCTCACCTGCTCAAACAATGATTGCCGCAGTACTGTCGGTGATTTATTTTATTTTCAACAAAGGTTATTACAATAGTACTGGGGATTCACTGGTCACCCCGGAATTAGGCGAAGAGGCGTTGCAGCTAGCGACACTGGTGATCTATCTTATGCCCTGGAGAACAGGTGCAGGCAGCCATCAGCGCAGTGCACGCTCATGCCACAAAATTCACAGATATAGATTGGCAGCAAATCTTGTTGCTTTACCAAAAACTTGAAACGATGGACGCCAATCCGGTTGTTAAATTAAATCTGTCGGTTACCATGTCTTTTGCCAATGGGCCGGATACAGTACTTGCTTATCTTGACTAATTGGAAAATCTTGATCGAATGTGTGGCTATCACCATTACCATTCAGCCTGTGCAGATATGTTAGATCGCTCGGGTAGGATTAAGCAGGTGGGACAAAGCTATCTTGAGGCCATTCGATTATGCTGTAATGATGTAGAGAAAAAATATCTTCGTACTCAGTACCAGGAATTGGCGACTTAGTGAATCTTAAAATTATTATATCCCTAGTAAATCCTGTTCGAACGGGTAGCGAGTAATATTTTCATAACCGTTTTCGGTGATGATGACTTGGTCTTCCAATTTCACGCCTTCACCGCCTTTATCTGAACCAACGTAAGCTTCAACACATAAGGCCATGCCGGGCTCGAGAATACCGTCGTAACCATACTCTTCGACATCTTCCGGATAACGAATGCTTGGGTATTCATCACATAAACCAACACCATGCATAATGACACCGTATCGACCCGGTCTAAATTCCTCAGCCAGCCGATGACTTCGTTCACTTAATTGGTAAAAACTAACTCCAGGTTTAAGTAGGTTCTGGTTATGCTGGATGTGCTCATAAGCTTCTCGATAAAGTCTTTTTTGTTCTGTGGTCGGTGGTGTGTCGCCGATCATCCAGGTGCGTGACAGGTCGGCGCAGATGCCATAGGGGCCGATTAGATCAGTATCAAAGGAAAGCAATTCGCCTTCCTGCATGACCCGTGGTCCACTTTCCTGAAACCAGGGATTGGTACGAGGTCCGGAAGACAGTAACCTGCATTCTATCCATTCACCACCCCGGCGGATGTTTTCTGCATGGAGTACTGACCAAACATCATTTTCTGTGATGCCTGGTTGGGTGGCTTGTTGCATTAATGCCATGCAAATTTCTGTAGAGGCAATGGAACAACGCATAGCCTTGATTTCATCGGGACCTTTCACCAGCCGTGCTTTCTCCATAACTTCCTGACCATCGCTTACTTCTACCCTGCGCTTTTCCAGCGCACGTAGTCCAACAATTTCAATCTTATCCACGGCGATTCGACGGTTGTCACCCCCATGCTCGTGTATTATGTCTTCAAGCTCCCTGGCAAAGTGTTCGGCGTGCTGTTCCAGCTTGTCTCCAGACTCAAAGTAAAAAAAAGACGCCCCATGACGAACTTCGGAAACTAGCGGCAAATAAGCTGACAAGTGTTCGCAGTTATGAAAATCCCATAGCACTACATGTCCATTGGCCGCAACGAAGCAGGCTCTTCCATGATTATGGGTAATCCAGACTTGCATATTGGTGGTGTCGGTGGCATAGCGAATGTTGAGTGGGTCAAACATAAGCACTCCTGCCAGATCACGCTCCACCAAAGCAGTTTTTATTCTATCCAGTCGAAATTCCCGCATCGTGGTGAGATTAGGGGTTTCAATATCTAATTGTTCCCATTCATTAAAAGCGAGGTCAGTGGGTCCGATCTCCACACGGTCATTATCATTGGGTGAGCCGTCAGGTTTCTGCTTCCCGCTTCGACGGCGCAATGGGTCAATTTTATTGTTTGACTGGGTAATAGAAGGAGGATAATTCATAGTTAACTACTCGGCTTAGTAATGGTATTTAACAGTTAATTGGCAACTTTGTGGAAATTAATTTATTTTTGACCGCTGTCATAGCATTTTTCGAGTAGTTGTCGCAAATACAATACTCTGCTCACATCGAATTTACCCAACTGGACCTAATAAAGTGAAACCCTATCATCACGACTCCACTCAGAATAAGGTTGAGGCATTGCCTCCCCTCAAAGACACCCCCGGATACACAATTATTAGCGGTGACCCCAGGGCTGGAATTCGCTTTGATCAAGGAGGATTCGACTCAAAGCACAGACTCGGCATATGGCAATGTACCCAGGGGGAGTTCTCCTGCATAGAAAAAGGCGACGAATTACAGACTTTGTTGCAAGGCGACCTTACGCTGATCTATGCCGATGGTAGTGAGCACCACTTTGTGGCTGGGGACAGTTTCTTCACAGAAAAAGGCGAAACCGTGATCTGGCGGGTCAATGAGACTGTTAAAAAGGTGTTTTTCACTTATGATAGCGACGGAATATAAAAACTAACGGAGAGTGGGAGTTCAGTATCAACGACAGCTATTTTATTGAGGAGGGGTAGTCAAAGCGGAGCCAAAAAATAACAGCATGGGGCGTTTCCTGCCAAAACGATCAACGACGCAGATTAAAAAGAAGAGATTTATATGTGGACCAAACTATAATTGGATCCAGCGACACATAACTAGGGTTAACTGGTTTGGTGACCATCAGGCCTAACAACAGTGTTTCCATGAAGACGTTTCGAATTGCAGTTTTACCAGGAGACGGAATTGGCACAGAGGTCATGCCACTTTGCTGTGATTTGTTGGATCAGTTGGCGAATCACTATGGCAGTTTCAAGTTTGACAATTTTTGGATGGAGGCTGGAGCCACTTGTTATCAGAAATCAGGTGCTGCGTTACCCGACGAGGTTCTCCAGCAAAGCCGCGAATGCGATGCAATTTTACTTGGCGCCATGGGTTTACCTAGTGTTCGGTATGCGGATGGAACTGAGATTGCGCCGCAACTCGACTTAAGATTTGATTTGGGCTTGTATGCCGGCGTGCGACCGGTAAAACCGATTACCAGTCTTCCATTGCCTTTGCGTAACCCAGAGCAACAGCCCATTGACTTTGTATTGATTCGTGAATCTACCGAAGGTTTATTTGCCTCCCACGGAAAGGGCAAAGTTTATGACGACCAGTATGCAACGGACACGATGCGCATTAGCCGTGAAGGAAGTGAAAGATTATTCCGTTTTAGTTTCAAGTTGGCCGAACAAAGAAATCAACAAGGGCATACTGGCAGGCTTAGTTGTGTGGACAAGGCTAACGTTTTTGCTTCCATGGCATTTTTTCGCAAAATCTATAATGAAATTGCAATGGAATATCCTGAGGTAGAAACTGATTACATGTATGTAGATGCAGCCGCTTTAAACATGGTCAGGCAACCCTGGAAGCTAGACGTATTGGTTACAGAAAACATGTTTGGAGACATTTTGTCTGATCTGGGGGCAGGATTGATGGGTGGAATGGGAATGGCGCCTTCGGCGGATATTGGCGACAACCATGGGGTATTTCAACCATGTCATGGAAGCGCTCCCGATATTACTGGTCTGGGGAAGGCCAATCCGGTTGCGATGATATTGTCTGGGGCGATGATGTTTGAATGGCTGGGACAACGCGAGGGAATCAAACAAATGGTTGATGCAGGCAAATTGGTAGAAACGGCGGTACATAATGCATTCGTCGACCAATCTCTCATTCCATTTGAACTCGGCGGTGACGGCGGCACGTTAGCTATTTATAAGGGTATTGTTAGCCAACTGGAGCGGTTGCTTTAATGGTTTGACTTTAGCAGCCTTGACAAGGCATTGTTAAAAACACCGTGTGCTATGGTTTGTCCGCATTGCCAATAGTGTAGAGTTATATTTCAGGATTCGACGACGCAGCTGCGACATTTGTGGGGGTATTGAATCAGACCGATGAAGATAATGATGATATCTGTCCTTTGGATTCGCTGAATCAATGTACTGCAGCTGCAGGGGATTCGATCTGCTTCCCCAATGTTTTCTAGCCTTCTGGAAAACTGAACTTAATTTATTGATTGATTCAACATCCTGTTTTTTATTCGTCACGCTTGCGACGAATCATACCTATGCCAGTTTTTGCACTGCCATCCCAGGCAACACCCGCAGTATCTGCAGCCTCCTGTAAAAAAAGCGATTCGTTTCGAGTGAAATAATGGCTGGATACCTGGTACTCCGGTAAGTTAATTTTCTTTACCAACTGCAAGGTGCTATTTGTCGCATTTTCCCGTAAATCACTGGCCCCTGGGGGTCGCGAGTTCTCCATGGATTCAATAATAAAGTTGCCAAAGGGTTTGAGTAGTTTGAATAGAACTCCGATGGCTATTTGTTGATCATGCATGAGGCCAAATCCAGCATCAATTATGAAGTCGAATGAAGTGTCCTGGTTTTGTAATTGCCTGCAGATAGTCTCCAAAGTTGGCCGATGGCCGAGGTCGACTTTACGATACAAATAGCGAGATTCATCTGCTGCATATTTATTAGCCGCGTCAGCAATTCCAAAGCGATATACTTTTGCGTTGGGCAGATAGTCATTCCAAATTTGGCTGGTTTCATTTTCTCTGTTTTGCAGCTCTAGAATATGCATTGGTTGCTGTCTTTGTTCCTCCATCATTAGCTGATAAAACCGGGTATATCCTTTATCAGTGCGGTAGGAGTTATGTTGTTCAGCGATTTTCTGAAACGTGGTGGGAGCGCTCTTAACGATCTTGTCAACAGCAACATGGGTACAGATAAAACCCACATCTCGATGTTTGAAATTTCGTTCCACTGGGTCTCCAAATACGGCAATATCTTTTTTTAACAGCAAATTCGTTAGTACGGACTGGTCATGTCGATGTTCACGAAATTCTGCATACTCTTCGCCGCATTCACTTGGTTGGTCGGTAATAATTCTTGGGTCCATGCAATATTCCAGCCATTGCTCGATAAACTCGCGGACCTCGCTAGTATTTTTCCAAACATTTATCCCTGCCTGGACCATGGAACTATTCCAGTATTTTTCAACATCGCAATCCATCAAAACGAAGCAATCTCGTTTTGTCCAGAATTTCGCTGGCCCATACACAGGAACGTAGATCCCAGGAAACATGCCTCGATTCCGCTCTGCCCATTCCACTATTGGTTCAATTGATCGATTAAATTGGTAACCAACTCCAGATCTACGACGAATTGCTCTGCCAACGTCGTGATACATCAGATAGTCATTTGTGGGAATCCGTTTCAGAGTTACGAGTAATAGATATGGCTTCCAAAGCCAATACCCTGCACCGCGGGAGTGGCCAAGAACTGCCTTATTTTGCGAATAAAATTCAGTTTGTTTTAGTTTTTCTTTGTTCCAAGGATGTTGCTCGGTAATACGGCCAAATTCTGCCGCACTTTTATGCAAGTTCTCTTGTCGTTCAGCATAACCATCCGTTGGATCGTCAGTGCCAAAGAAAGACAGGAGATGATAATCAGACATTGATTGAGCGAATAGGTAGGATGGCTTTTATCAGTTATGATAAACCAGAATTTATCATCTGTACCCTACCAGTAACAATGTCGACAGGGCGTCTTTATCGCGTTGCCAGTATTGGCCTGTGGCTGACCTTTTTGGCTGGCCTGACATTTGTATTTACCTGGCTGCTGGACAAACAACACAATCCTAATCAATCAAATATTTCGAGAATTACCCAGCAAGGTACTAGTGAAGTCGTATTGAAAAGAAACAAGGCTGGGCATTATGTTGCCAACGGAATGATAAATGGAAACACCGTTCAATTTTTACTGGATACGGGTGCTACAGATGTTAGTGTGCCGGAAAATATTGCTCGAGGGCTAAAGTTAAAACCGGGTATTTCGATGATCGCGCAAACTGCTAATGGCTCGATAACGGTTTATTCTACGCGACTAGATACAGTTTCATTAGGGGATATTGAAATTTCTAACGTTGCAGCCAGTATCAATCCCGGAATGGCTGGAAAAGAAGTGCTTCTTGGGATGAGCTTCCTTGGTGCACTTGAAATGATACAGCGAGGTGATACTTTAACCTTGCGAGTGCCGTAGAATCAGTCATAGGATAGGTATAATTCCCGAGCTGGTCAGGCAGCGAACAATCCCATAAATAAGAGCTATAAAAATTGGAAACCATACAAAAAATACTAGAATGGGCCTATGTGTTTGCCTGCCTGGCACTAATATGGTACGGCATTTCGCTGATATTCGCATTGTGGCGCTGGATTTGGAGACAATGGACCACGCAGAAATTTTTGAATGTATTAGCAAAGTTCCTAGCGGCTTGGGCTTTCGCCTGGGGTATTGTCTGGGTGGGAATAATTACTACTGCCCAATAATGGAGCGAAAATGAGCTACAAACGAATTGATCAAAGTAGTGCACAGGAATTAATGACTGAACGGGGTGCGGTAGTTGTAGACATTCGTGACCCAAATTCTTATTCGGCAGGTCATATTACCGATGCATTGCACTTGGACCATGCCTCTGTTCAAACTTTTATTGATAGTGCAAATAAATCTGCTCCGCTAATTGTTTGTTGTTATCACGGTAATTCCAGTCAGGGGGCAGCGGACTTTTTCAGCCAACAAGGGTTTAACGAATGCTATAGCCTGGATGGTGGTTATACTGCCTGGCAACAAGCCGGATTGGCCTAAGGTTCCAAAATTAGTAGAGGAAGTCAGCGTTGCATATCAGCAATATTCCATCGCGGCAATATCCAGATACTTGGTATGCCGCATCGATTAGAAAGTGGTCATCCAGGAAGCCACTGATTGATACGCATCAATCCCGAGTATGTGTGATTGGGGGTGGTTTGGCAGGGCTTTCCGTTGCCATTGAACTGCTAAAACAAGGTAAGTCCGTAACAGTACTCGAAGCAGGGCGAGTTGGGTGGGGTGCATCCGGGCGAAACGGAGGTATTGTGTCCGCTGGTTTTTCCATCGATTTTTTCGAAATACAAAAGACCGTTGGATTCGAGTTGGCCTGCCATCTCTATCGCTATTCCCAATTGGGGGTTGAGCGAGTTAGGGAAAATATCGAAAGCTTTGCCCCCGATTGTTTGGTGGGCAAGGGAAAATATTCTGTTAGTCGGTATCCCGCTTCGGCAGAAATCCAAGCCCATGTGGCATTACTATCGGAGACACTTGGTGACGATGTTGAATACCTTTGTCGTGAAAAACTTCAGGAGGTCATTAAAAGCAAACGGTATTTTGATGGCATCTATAAGCCAGGTGGATTCCATATTCAGCCCCTTAAATATGTCCAGGCCCTTGCCAACGAAATCGAGAACCGGGCAGGTAGGATATTTGAAACAACTAAGGCTATAGGAATTGTACCCGTGACGGATAAAAATGCACTTGGCCGATGGATAGTTAAGACTGCGCAGGGTTCGGTGTTGTGCGAACACATAGTGGTGTGCACAAGCGGCTATGATGCTGGCTTCTTTCGACCATTGAGTCAGTCCGTGTTGCCAATTGCCACACATGTGGTTGTTACCGAGCCACTTGATGATTCTCTTAGCGGATTAATCAACACTTCTGCCTGTATATCAGACACTGGAAATGCTTGCGATTACTATCGTTTGATAGACGATAATCGGCTGCTATGGGGCGGTAAAATTACAACCTTGAAATCCCCTCCGGGTTCCTTGAACCAGAAAATGCATCGGTCAATAACTAATGTATTTCCGCAAATGTCCAGGGTAAAAATAGAATATGGCTGGTCTGGATTGATGGGGTATTGTCGCCATAAGATGCCTGTTCTATTGCAGCAGCGCCCAGGAATTTGGGTTGCCACGGCATTCGGCGGTCATGGATTGAACACCACCGCTATGGCAGGAGAGTTGATTTCCACCGCAATCACCCAGGATGATTTTCGCTACAAAGATTTCGCTGCTTACGACCTGCGATGGAATGGCGGTCCTATAGGTCGAATGGCGGTGCAAGCTAGCTACTGGAAAATGCAAATAAAAGATAGAATTGCAGAATTCCGCGGACAACAGGCAAAGCGATGAAAACCTATTCAGACTTTATTGATTACGAAAGTATTACTGGTCTAAAAGATTACTATGAGATCAAGGGAGCTTTGAGCTCAAAGCAAGTAGGCATTTTAAATAAAGTGGCGGACGAAATGGATATGCAGCCATCTTATGTGCGCACCGAAAGTGGTAAAAGAATTTTAAATCCTGGGTTTCGCACCAGTGAGATCGGTTGGCTCGATAATCAGCCACCCCATCTTTGGGTATATCGCCGCTTAGGAGAGTTGACCAATCAGGCGAATAAGGCAACCTGGAATTTTCATCTGACCGGAATGACCGAGCGGGTGCAGCTCACCGAATATAATGCGGATAACAGTGGTCATTTTGACTGGCATATTGATCTTGGCGCCAGTACATTGTCAAAAAGAAAAATATCGCTGTCGGTTTTATTGTCTGACCCAGACAGCTATGAAGGCGGCGATTTGGAGTTTTTTACCGGAAAGAAGAAAAATTTCGCCGGCCGGGAACAAGGTACTGCAATACTGTTCCCCAGTTATCTTCCTCATCGAGTCGCCCCCGTTACTCGAGGTATGCGTCGATCATTAATTATGTGGATTTCGGGACCTCCGTTTAAATAATTTGTATGCCCGGGGGCGCTGCCCTCCTTTAAGTATTACCAACAATTGCATCGGCAACCACAGGGCCACCCAAATATGCCTCAAAAACTTGTTTCGTGTTTTGAGCTTCCTGCCCAGTGCCAGTCCAAACTATTCGACCAGATTCGAGTACGGCAATTTTATTCGCAATTTTTAATACTCGTTCTGTGTTTTGTTCCACCAACAAAATAGCAATACCACTTTGTCTCAATAACTCGAGAACACGATAGCACTCATTAATTGCTTTGGGCATTAATCCAAGGGACAGTTCATCAACTAACAAGATTTGGGGCTGAGCCATAATCGCTCGGGCTAATGCCAGCATTTGTTGTTCGCCACCAGATAGCGAGTCGGCTCTTTGTCGACATCTTTCGGCTAGCCATGGAAAAATCTCATAAGCATAGTTTCTGCTACTTCGCAGTGTCATGGGATTCAGTCGACTACCCCCTATGGTTAAATTTTCGTCAACCGACAGATCGCTAAAAACCCTTCTACCTTCCGGAACCAATGCCAGTCCATTATCGATTCGTTGATGGGCCGGTAGGGAGGTAATATCCGTAGTATTCAGAAATACATTGCCTGATCGAACCGCTATCAATCCGGCAATGGCCATTATCGTACTAGTTTTACCCGCGCCATTTGCACCAATCAATCCGAAAATCTCTCCTTGTTCCAAGGTAAAAGAAACATTGTCCACTGCAGTAACATCTCCGTAGGCGCAACATAGGTGACTGATATCAAGCACTGGGTTCGCCTCCTAAATAGGCGCGGCTGAGCTCTTTATTAGCCATCACGTCAGCAGTGGGTCCATACAATAACTTACGACCATTTTCCTGCACGTAAATAGTGGGGCAAATTCGTGCCACCTCGCGAATGTTATGTTCAATTAACAGTACACTACGACCATTACCGGCTAAGCCAGATATGAGGTTTGCCATTGAGTGCGCTTCCGATTGGTTCAAACCCGCCAGAGGCTCGTCGAGTAACAAGAGTTTGGGATTGAGGGCCAATGAGCGAGCCACCTCAAGTCGTTTGAGGTATCCGAGTGGTAACTGTGCGGGCATAGAATGCGCCGCATCTTCAATGCCCACCAGCTGCAAATACCCCATTGCTTGGGTGCGTTGTTCAGCACGACTTGTTTTACCCAGTGCGGTTAGTGGGCTAACCATGCAGGACCGTCCTGCGGCAAATGCTACGTTGTCAATCAAATTAAATGAGCGCAGAGGTCGAACAATTTGCTGAGCAAGAGAAATGCCTGCACCAATTCGTTGATGAACTGGCCAATTAGTAATATTAATCTCTTCGAGGAATACGTTTCCCGATAGAGGGCGAAGCATGCCAGTGATTATTCTCATCATGGTAGTTTTTCCAGCACCATTGGGGCCGATAAATCCGAGTAAACTATCTTGTTCAATATTCAATGAAACGTTGTCCAGGGCGGTCACGCCACCGAAAGAAATACATATATTTTCAACCCGCAACAAATTCATCAGGATTTTTTTCTATCTTTTAGTCGAATGAATCCAGCGATCCCCAGTGGATAAAACCGCATGGTGACAAAAAGTAACAAACCATATAGGAGCAATTTGTATTGATCGATAAATTGAAACCATAACGGCATGACGGAGAGTATTGCGGCGGCCAGTGCCACCCCCCAGATTGATCCAATACCTCCAATAATAACCATGGCTAAAACGGTTACAGATTCGACGAAGCCAAAACTATCGGGCCCTATAAAGCGGATGTGATGGGCATACAATGCCCCTGCGATACCTGCTCCCGTGGTTCCTATAACGAATGCCCACAATTTAAAGCGATTTACATCTATCCCCAGAATTCTCGCGGTGTCTTCGTCGTCCGCGATACTGTCAAATGCGAAACCCATCCAGGAGCGCCGAATATAAATTGTGAATAATGTAAACAGCAATGTAGCAATAACGGCCATTGCGAGTAAGCCTGGTCGGCCGAATGCCACGGTGGGTATACCAGAAATACCAACCTCGCCACCAAGAAATTCCTGTTTACGCACAATGCCGACGAATAAAAATGATACACCCATTGTAGTTATTGCTAAAAAGTCATGCTTCACTCTGAGTGAGGCAATGCCAACAACAAAACCAATGATGCCCGTCATGGCCGCTGCTGGAATGAGAGCAAGAGCAAGCGGAATGCCGGCTTTTGTTAGCATTGCAGCGGTATAGGCACCTATACCGAAGAAAGCAGCGTGACCCAAACTTACCTGGCCACAAAACCCAGTAATCACATTGAGTGATAGGGCAAATAAAATTGCAATGCACATTGTGGTTAGTAATGTGATTTCGTATGCCATGGGTTATGCCTTGCCGAGAAGACCTTGGGGTCTTATCATTAGTACAATAATCAAAAATGCAAAGGCGATAGCATCCCGGTCAAGCAGATGTCCCAGATATATCGTGCCAAAGCTTTCGATAATGCCCAAAGACAGGGCGGCGAGTAGAGTGCCACGAACTGAACCCAGTCCTCCCAAAACAATTATCGCCAATCCTTTATATGACGCTACCGCACCCATGGTGGGTTCAACTAGATTGTTTAACAACGCTACCATCACTCCCGCAGCGGCTGCTAATGCAGATCCGATAAAGAAATTTAAATAACGAACATTTTCAAGGTTAATGCCAAAACTGCGGGCCATATCTGGATCGGAGACTGTTGCTCGCCACGCCACGCCGGTTCGGGTAGATGTCGCCAACCACCCCAATAAAGATAGAAACACCACGGCAATGGCAATGACCAGTAATCGGGCATGGGATAACAATATGCCAGGCAAAACTTCCACTTGGGATTGCAATGGCGGTGTTGAAAACGATATGCCGTAGGCGCCAAAAACCAGGCGATATACTTCTTCTGCCGCGATAAAAATACCAATTGAAGCGATCAGGGCGATTAGAGGTGGTTCAGATAAAAGTGGCTTGTACACCAATCGGTACATTGCGATACCTAGCAGCCCCGTTGCAACCATGGCAAGCAGCAGTGCTAATGTAAAACTACCCGTGAGGTTGGTGACAATAACGCCAATATAAGCGCCTAATGTAAACAACGCTGCATGGGCAACGTGCAGTACTCGTAATAATCCATAGATTAGTGTCAATCCCAGGGCAATCAGCGCGTATATTGAACCCTGGACCAGCCCCTGAATTGTTAGGTCAAGCAACAGCATGAGGAAATAAAAATGTCACCTAGTCCACACACGCAATGCTACGTGTGTGGATGAGGAGAAGGAATAGGAACAGACTATTGTTCTGGAGGAGCGAGTAAAGTGTCGTCAGAAATCACTGCATAGTGATGCCAATTACCATCTTTTACCACCTGTACCTGGACGTCTTTACGTACCTCACCGAGGCCATTGAAAGAAATATTTCCGGTTGCAGCCGCTAGTGACGTGGTAGCGATCGCATCGCGTAGTGCGGCCTTATCCGAACTTCCTGCTTTTTTTAGTGCTTCTGCCAGTACCAAGACCGCAGTGTGGGCAGAGGCTCCTACCATGTCTGCAGGATATCCTGCTTTGGCAGAAAAACCCTGCATAAATGATGTTGCTAATGGATCATTCGAATCACGATCTAGAGAGGTAGTGATGATAACACCTTCGGCATCGGCGCCAGCGATTTCGATAAATTTTTGACCGTCATAACCTTCTTGACCAATAACTGGCGCACTAATACCTGCCGCACGGAGTTGGCGCACCAACGGTCCCGCCGTGAAAAAATAGCCGGATGCATATATTGCATCCGGGCTCTCGGCTTTGATTTTGGAAACAATTGGGCCGAATTCGCGATCTTTAATCGAATATTCATATTCATCGATAATTTCAATGCCAAAATTCCCTGCCTGTTGCTTAAAGCCTACCGCCAAAGATTTACCAAAATCATTGCTTAGTGTAATCATGGACACTCGTTTTTTGCCCATCATTTCACCAATTAATTTGGCTCCGGCACGACCTTGAACTTCGCCCATAAAAGATGTTCGGAAAACAAAATTACCGGCTCGGGTAATATCGGGATGCACGGCGTATGCAGATATATAAGGGGTGTTGTTTTCCTGGAAAATAGTGGCTGCCGCCCGAGTTGAACCCGAATAACTACCAGAAATACCGGCAATGACTTCGTCTTGAGTAGTCAATTTTACTGCCAGTGGGGCGGCCTCTTTTGGGCTTGCCTGATCATCATAAACGATCAGTTCCAACATGTCGCCATTGATACCGCCTGCCCCATTTACCTGGTCAACCGCTAATTCAGCGCCCATAAGTGCAGAGTTTCCATCTGCAGCGGCAAAACCAGTAAGAGGTACATTGAAACCCACTTTAATGCTTGCAGCATGGGCTTGAAAGGTAAGTGCGGATGCAGCGCAGATAACTGCAATCAATATTTTTGATAATTTTTGTATCATTGAATTTCTCCTTTGTATGAATTGTCTTTTCTCCCATTCTTGGGAGTGGTGCGAACAACAAATTGTGGTTAGTAGTAGGTCTACGTAACTTTCCACTATTTATCTGATGGGCGTCAAGCAGTTTCTTATCACAAACCTGAGTAACTTACATCAATCATTCTACATGCAGCACCCGGATTAAATCCGTACTACCCGCTTGTTTGGTATTGCCAGCGGTGAGAATTAGAAGATCCCCTGATTGAATGTACCCAAGTTGTTTGCCATTGCGGATGGCGAACTGAATTTTGTCTTCATCATCTCCGTCGGCTTGGTACAACATTGCCAATACCCCCCAATTCATTGATAGCCGTTGCATGACTTTAGGCGAAGAAGTAATGGCGAAAATGGGGCTCTCTGGGCGATATTTAGAAATCAATCGAGAGGTAAATCCGGTTTCAGTAAGGGCAATGATGGCCGCTGCGTTGAGATGATTAGCCATGGTGATGGAAGCCTGCGCAACGGCTTCTGTCACTTCATTAGAAGGGTTCGGTTCAATTCTTTGTAAGTATCCATATTCTTTAAGACCGGATTCGGCTTCCAAGGCTAACTGTGCCATGGTCTCTACTGACTCAACCGGGCGGGTGCCTGCCGCGGTTTCACCAGAAAGCATCACCGCAGAAGAACCATCAAATATAGCGTTGGCCACATCATTGACCTCCGCCCGAGTAGGTCTTGGATTGCGTTCCATGGAATCAAGCATTTGGGTGGCGGTGATAACCGGTTTGCCTCGAAAAACAGTGGCGCGAATGATTTGCTTTTGAATTTTCGGTCCTTCGCCCATTTCCAGTTCAACCCCCAGATCACCACGCGCAACCATAACCCCATCCGCAGCGTTCACAATTTCACTAATATTGTTTACTCCTTCACGATTTTCTATTTTGGCAATTATTGCAATTTCACGGCCCAGACGCTGAAACCGGCAGCGCAGTTGCTCTATCTCATTCGCGTTTCGAATAAAGGACGCTGCGAAATATTCAACATCGTTTTCCGCAGCAAATTCGATTTCCTTGGAATCGTTATGTTCCATGTCATCCAATGCACTGCTGTTATCAGGAAAATTGACCCCTTTGCTGTTTTTAAGTATACCTCCACAAACTACTTTGCAATGGACTTGCCCATCCTCCAGGTTTTCCACTTTTAACTCTAGTTGCCCATCATCAATCAGAATCCGGTCGCCTTTCTTGGCATATTTGTCGAGATGGGGATAGGTGAGAGACACGCCGCTTTGGTTTCCTTCGCGACCGTCGCCGTATAATGTAAATTGCTGGTGTCGTTCTAGTTCAGTGGCACCATCCACTACTTTACAGGTTCGGATTTCGCGTCCCCGGTTATCCACCATGATGGCGACCACGGCTCCGGTTTCTTTCGCTGCCTTTTGTATCCTGCCGAGGGTCGCTCCATGGGTGTTGGCGTCACCATGGGACATATTGAGTCGAGCGACATTCATTCCGGCCCTGATCATTGCCTTTAGGGTGTCGAGGTTGTCGCATGCAGGCCCGATAGTTGCGATGACTTTAGTTTTTCTGAGACGGGTAGGCGAGTTGGATAACATTATGTTGTAAGTTGACCGAGTGAATTAAATTAACCAGGTGATTATAGTGGCTAAAAAATATTCTGCCTTCGAAAAAATTTATGAAAATGCGGTACAGCATCAGGGTAGCGAAAAAGTATTAAAGGAGAGTTTCTCCAAGGAAATAAAACCCCCAAATGCATTGTCGGCGGTCGGTGCCGACCGTTACTTATCGGCAATCACCAAGTCAGTGTTTAAGGCTGGCTTTGTCTGGCAGGTAATCGACAACAAATGGCCAAATTTTGAGCGTGCATTCTGGGGTTTTGACGTCGCTGCCTGTCAGTTTGTTTCCCCCAAGGTGGAGGATCAATTATGTGAAGATGCCAGTATTGTCCGTAATCGACAGAAAATTCTCACCGTGAAAGGCAACGCAGCAATGGTTGCCGAGATTGCGGCAACCTATGGTTCATTTGGTCAGTTCCTAGCCCAGTGGCCAGATGAAGACTATGTTGGTTTGCTCGACTACTTCAAAAAACACGGCCAACGAATGGGCGGCAATAGTTGCCAGTATTTCTTACGATTTGTCGGCAAAGATGGTTTTCTACTAACCGGTGATGTATGTCGCGCACTAATTAATACCAGAGTAATCGACAAAACACCCACTTCCAAGGCAGCCAGGCAGTCAGTACAACAGGCGTTCAATCAGTGGCGAGAAGAAACTGGATTAAATTTGGCTAAGCTTAGTCGGGTGTTGGTACTATCAATTGGTTAGACCGCACACACCGGGTACGATTTCACCCATGCAATCGGTATCAATGGTATCCAGCATCCATTGCCGAAATGCGTTAATGCGACTTTCTTCGGCACGACTTTCTGCGGTAACGATATAAAATGCGAAGGTCAGCGGAAAAACCACATCAAAGGGTTTGATTAACTGGCCCGAATCAATAGCGTCGTTAACACTAACGCTACCAGCTAGAGCGATCCCTTGTCCTTGAATGGCCGCATCGATCAATAGGTTTACTTCATTAAATCGCAGCCCCCGATTAAATGGTATGTGATCACATCCTACTGCGGCCAGCCACATTTGCCAGTCTGGCCAATCAGGTTCTTCCAGAGAATGATCGTAGTGGAGCAATTGGTAATGTTGTAGATCCTCGGGATGACGTAGAGGGTTGTCTTTGCGAATCATCGAAGGCGCGCAGACTGGCACCACTTCCTGACAGGTCAGGAAATCAGTTCTAAGTCCTGGATAATTTCCTCGGCCAAAACGTATGCCAATATCGATATCGCTGTGTATAAGATCCATTAATTCGGTGGAGGTGTCGATGCGCACATCGATATCAGGATGCTTCAAATTAAAATCACGCAATCGGGGCAACAGCCAACGCGCAGCGAATGATGGTGCGGCGGTCACAGTGAGGGGGCGATCCATGGTCTCCTGTTTGACGCTGTTTACAACATGAACAATCTGATCAAGTGCGGTGCTTATTCCCGGTAACAGTTTCTGACCAGGTTCGGTCAGCACGACCTGGCGATGCAGTCTTTCAAATAATCGTGTATCCAAAAATTCCTCAAGTAGCTTTACCTGCTGGCTAATCGCGCCCGGTGATACATGTAATTCCTTGGCCGCCATTGACAAGCTGAGATGGCGCCCGGCAGCTTCGAATGCACGTAGTGCCTTAAGTGGAGGTAGTTTTCTATTCACTTTAGTTTATTTAAATCGAAGAACAAATTTTATCGTTTGAGATCGTTATATATAGGTATTATATTGCATGCACATCAACTAATACAGGAGATTTTCTAAAATGTTAATCAATGACAATAACGTAAACAATGGATTCAGAGCAAGTGATTTTGAGCGACAACAAGCCTTTAAACGCCAATTGAGTGGTTATAGCGCGTTTGGTGGTGTTCCGAATTGGCAGATGGATAACCATTTGGACAGCGCGGCTATGGAAAGGCATTTGGCCAATGGCAGAAAAATCAGATCAAATGCGCTTCGCAATTCGCTGCGTGGGTTGGGTTCCGCTCTGGGCAAGTTTTGGAGCAAGCATCTTGAGAAACAGAAAATGCGCCAGAATTTGCATGAACTTGCTTCACTAAATGATCGACATCTACGGGATATCGGTGTGAGCCGGGGCGATGTAAGTGCCTTGCTGGCAGGTGCTCTGTCAGTGGATGAATTTAATGCCCAACGACATGCATTGTCTGAGCCTCGAGTGCCTGCATCTCATAAGGCCACAGTTATTACAATGGAAGAGCTGAAGTGTCGCGCTACTGAATGTAGCAATGACCTGGTTATTGAGCATGCGGCATAGGTTTAAAGAAAACCGCTCTATACATAATGATTCAGTGCGTGTTCAGCTGCCATCTCATTAAATAGAGTGGTTATAACCAACGAGGATAACCCTTTGACCGATCTTAAAAAACGTCGCACCATAAAAACTTTTTCACTGGCAGCGGCTGCTACGGTTGCCAGCACCACAGCGTGGATGCTGGCAACAACAACTGCAAGTGCGAATGTGGAAGTGAGTCTGCGCTACGCGCCCACTAATGATTACGATACTTTAGTATTGCGCAATGCTGGTGAGAAACAGGTATCGATCAATCTTGAGTTCCCACAACAACTGGAAGTGCCGGGTGGCAAGCTTGGTAATTATAACTTGTCTGTTGCTGGGCCCATTAATATTGAACCAGGTGCAAGCCAAAATATTCGCCTCGAAAAAATTGGATCCTTGGGCAGATCAAATTCCGGGCACAATTCTGACAACCACGGTGCATTGCGATTTCCGGTGTCCGAAAACGTCATACTAGGCAATGTCCTGGTTACCGAAATACAGACCGGTGCGACTCATTTGACACCAATTACATTGTCCAAAGCCTGATTTAACCAAATTCCTCCACAACCGGGTCGCAGTTTCGTACCGTCATACGGTCTTTTTTGCAGGTTATCCAGGGGAATGATTGTTACACTGGGTGGTCCAATGGGAAAACCCATTTAATTTCTGTGCGACTACCTCGATCTCGATACGCCTTCGGCTTACTGATTGCCGCTGTATGTTTTTATATCTTTGCCTATCCGGTAATGCGGGTTAGCTCATGGCTTGGTGGCGGCTATGATATTGGATGGATTGGGGGTTTGCTGGTATGGGTTGTGGGATTTACCGGTGTCTGGTATTCATTTCGTGGTCCCAATATGGTTGTTCGATACGTAATGATGCACTGGATGGGTGCCAGTTTTATTTTTGCGTCGGTTTGTCTCGGTTACGAGCTGTTACGGTTGATTACAGGGTTTGACGACAAGGCGGCGGTACCTTGGGTCATAGCCTCTGGTTGCGCATTGGTCATTGGTGCAATCATCGCATCCCACCATTTGACGGTGAAAACTACACGAATTAGCTCTTCAAAAATTGTTGCACCGAGACGTGTAGTACAAATCAGTGATGTGCACATCGGCTCACGCCAGGCTGGATTCATGCATCGAGTGGTAAATCGGATTAATGGACTTAACCCTGATTTTGTTGTTATCACTGGGGATCTAATTGATTCCACTACCGTGGAAATTGAATCACTTTCTGCATTGCAAAAGATTGATGCAACCACCTATTTCTCAGTTGGTAACCATGAACGTTACGCAGATTTACCCAAAGCAATCTCAATGCTGGAAACCCTGGGTGTTGTCCCCCTTCAACAAACTAGCCGATTTGAAAACGATATACAGTTTATCGGTATCGACGACGCCGACCATCCTGAGCAGGTGTCCCTGCATTTGCCCGGGCTTGGAGTGGACCAGAGTTTATTCAGTATACTATTGTATCATCGTCCCATGGGCTGGGAGTCTGCAGTGGAGCATGGGGTCGATTTGATGTTGTCAGGCCATACCCATAACGGTCAGATTTTTCCATTCAATTTTTTTGTACGTCAGCAATTCAAACAGATTCGCGGCCTGTATCAATCGGACCAGTCCTATCTCTATGTTAATAGTGGCACCGGTACATGGGGCCCGTTGATGCGACTAGGTACCCGCAATGAGATCAGCTGTTTTGATTTGCGACCGAAATATACTGGGTGAATTTACCCAGTTGGAATATCGTTTATTTTTGTTGGAACATGATATCCGGCTTGAACTGCAGGGCGAGCGGCGATAGCGGAATACCAGCGTTTAACAAATTCAAAGTCATCCAGATCCACCTGTTGCCATTCGAATCGGGAAACCCACGGCCATAAAGCGATATCCGCAATAGAGTACTCCCCGGCTACATATTCATTTTCCTCTAGCTGATCATCAAGCACTGAATACAAGCGTTGGGTTTCCACTTTAAAGCGTTTTTCAGCGTATTCGCTCACTCCATGATTAAAATGGAGGAAATGATGGGCCTGACCGAGCATGGGGCCAAATCCGCCCATTTGAAACATTAACCACTCGAATATTTGCCAGCGATCTTGCTCGGGCATCAGCATGCCAGTCTTTTCGGCAAGATAAATCAGAATAGCGCCGGACTCCATCATATGTCTGCCATTATCCTGGTCAACGATGGCGGGGATTTTGTTGTTGGGGCTTATCTTAAGAAATGCCTCATCAAACTGATCATTTTTGCCAATATCGATAGGATGTACGGTGTAGGGTAAACCAATTTCTTCCAGCATTATTGAAACCTTTCGCCCATTTGGGGTACTCCATGTATATAAATCAATCATATTTTAGTCTTCTGATAAATCGTCAAATCCGGTAATTTCCTTCCAAGCCTTGGCCGCCTGTTGATTATAGGTTTGCATGTTGCCGTCAAGCCATCGATCCCTGCCCCGGGCAGCATAAAACAAATGCAATCGATCACCAAATATTTCCCAATGGGTGCCATCGGTGCGAATTAATCCTTCTCCTAAGCTTAGCGCATTAGAGCAAAATCCACCGTAGGCTGGACGGTATTGTTCTGGATTGGTTTTAAACGCGTTAAAACTCTTCTCAGAGCCAAACCGCCATTTGGCACCTCGCCATTCAAAAACCCAGATTTTTTTACCTTTTGTAGTCTGATGGGCGGCAATAGAGTCGGGGTTATGATATGCGACGGTATCAAAGCCACCGATTGCCAGCTTACCGAATCGATTGGTGCTGATCGGGCCTTGGGAATCAGCAGCGAAACTACCGATGGATGTAAGCAATAATAATACAGTTAGGAATGATGAGATTTTCTTCATAGGTAAAGTGGCGGTTGGAATAATTCGAATGATGTTACCGATGCTGTAGTGTGGTTGACTCGGCTATATCTCGTCTCACTAATCGATTACTCGAGTTAATGTATGTTTTAGATTACGCAATACCCCAGCAAACATATTAAGTTAATCACTTCTCTCGAAAGCGAATAGTTTTACAGATATCCCCATCAATTAGGCGCTTATACTCTTTAGTCAGTATCTCTGGTTAGAAAGTTCAAATTTGTGTGTTCAGTACGTGCACTCTTGCTGACTTTGCTATCCGTCAAATGCACTGGATTAACGCGAAACAATTGACCATTCTGGCCGCATAGAGTGAGCAGGCCATGGTGACGGTCCAATTTGTCCAATGAGTATTCAAATCGAAAGCTACGACACAGGTGAAATTGTCGAAACTCGAAGCGCATGCCGCGAAATGACACTGTGCCATCGAGGAACTGAAATCCGTTGCGCTGACAGAATTGACGGACTAACCGGTCGGCCTGTTCGTGAAAGCGGCGATTTCGAATTAACATCATTATCAGGATAATGAAGATAAAAAGTAAAATTACCTGGATCGGGCTAAGTAGCATTCAAGGTCAGTTTTGGTAAGGTTGTTGGGGCCAATTTTGCTATATTTCGGAAAAACTCGAGAGTTAAAAATGTATAACAAATTTTACCAGTTGGCGCTGCTGTTGGCGGGATTGATCTATGCTGGCACTTGTTTTGGATTTGTTACTGTTGAAGTTTGTTACGACTTTGGTTGCAAAAATCGCAGTATGGTTACCCTGGATCGGTTGGAATGGGATTCGGTTGCAAAGTTGCTAGATGCGCAAAACCCGAAGGATGAACGTAAGCAAATAAAGCAGGCTATCGCCAGAATGGAAACATTGATTGGGCAATACACACCATTGCATAAGGACTTAGGAATGAATTTGCCGATAACCGATGGCGCGGGAGGCAGTGACCTTTTTCCTGGGCAGTTGGATTGTATTGACGAATCCATCAATACCACCCGTTACCTTCAGCTGATGCAACAACGGGGCTTACTGCGCTTTCATAGTGTAATAAAGCGTGCTTATCGACGATCATTTATCACTCAGCATTGGGCTGCCCAGATTATTGAACACCAAAGTGGACGAAAATTTGTAATTGATTCATGGTTCGAAAAAAATGGAGAACCACCGGTGCTGGTGAGCAGCGAAAGATGGCATGACTTGTCACTTTAGCAAGATTGGCGAACTATTAAGGATTTAACGGGTCAATAATGTCGCCCGCAAACGACGTTAAAACTTCACTTGATAATATTAAAATCGATACATGAAAAAGTACATTATTGCCATCGCCAGCTGGATTATCGTAGCCTGGGCAGCGTACGATTTCCTATCTTCTCTTCCTCATAAGATTAGCGGACATCCTGATACCCAGCATATTTTCACCACTATCGGCGGTTGGATTGGAGAGGTAACGACACCATTGCTGGGAGATCTGTTTTCCCGTTTTGGCGCTTATGGTGTAGGTACTTTTGAATTGTTATCCTCGATTATATTATTGCTACCCGCTTTCATTTGGTTATTGGGGGCCGTGGGTTTGACCAATATCAAAGGTTTGCGGTCTCGTTATCATGCATGGGGTGGATTGCTCGCCGCAGTTGTGATGGCAGGTGCAGTATTTTTTCATTTGGCCACGCCACTTGGAGTTGAAGTCCTGCACCAGGGAAAATCAGATGGCGGTTCACTTTTCTACTCGGCGTTATCCATATTGATACTCGGTATCGTTTTATATCTGATTAACGTACGCCTGGCGCGCTAGTTAGTAAATCGCTACTGCATTGCCTGTACCGTCCATAACCGATAAACAGCTGGGATTACCAGGGTAGATGATTATCACAGTCACAATGGTCATCACCTATATTCTGTTTTGCATTCGAATAGGTACCAAGCCCTGTAAATATTTTCAGCTGAATTCACCGCAGTTTGACCGGCACCAGGGAATTTTCTCTAAGCTGGCTATCGATGAGATTATTCCAGTGCAATGGCGGTTGCAACAACGTTATGACGACGGAGAGTTTGTGCCAGATCAGTGGCCGGTATTTGTTAAGCCAGAGTGGGGCCAGAACGCTGCGGGGGTACAGAGGGCCGATAACATGGAACAGTTACAACATATTCGGCAACAAATCAGGAATTCCAGGGTTCGATATCTGGTGCAGCAAGGTGCTCCGGAAAAACACGAGTATGAGGTGTTTTCCCTACGGCATCACCAGGATAAAAGTCGCCCGACTGTATTTTCGGTTACCGAAGCAGTGAATACTGATGAATTAAATCCAGTCAATAGCATTTATAATCCCGCCACACGTTATGTGGATATTACTGATCAATTCGATGCCGCCCAGCTCGATACTCTTTGGCAGATTGTAAATCAGATTGGTCAATTTAATATTTCCAGGGCAAGTCTCAGGTCGAATTCCATTAAGGATATGCTTGAGGGTAAGTTCCATGTAATCGAAATTAATCTTTTTGTACCCATGCCAATCCATATGCTGGACACACGCTATAACCGAAAGGAGATTTGGTTCATGATCGTTCGTTACATGATGGCGCTGGCACAAATTACTCGAACGCGAGACAAGACACTGGAAGAAAAGCCAGTGTTCACCAAAATCATGTTGTATAACCGGCAAAACAAAATATTAAATTTTATGCGAGATCAACTATGAAGAAGCTGAAGGCGGTTATTTATGCCTGGATCAGTGAAAAGTATATGCACGGATGCAGCAACTACAATTCTCTCGAGGTTAGAAAGTCTTGCCGTTCCAAAGCCCAGGGGCGCCAGGTGTTTGCACGCAACAATGTTCCACACGCTGGGGGAATGATTTTTCTATGGCCGTGGACCGCCACTGGGTTCGCTCGTAAACATGGTTTTCCGCTGGTTATTAAACCCAATGTTAGTGGCTACTCCAGAGGTAGTTATTTTCCTATTAATAACTATACTGAGCTATGGAAGGCAATTTTTCTGGCCAAGCTTTGGTGGCCTACGACCGTTATCGAGCAGTATCTGAAAGGTGCCAATTATCGTGTATTGGCCACGGATCACAATCTGATTTCTGTAATACGCCGCTATTCTCCTTTTGTCATTGGCAATGGAAAAGACACAATCAGTGGGTTAATTGATGAAGAAAATAAAATTCGCCAAGAAATGCAGCTGCATCCGGTGATTTTCCCCCTGCAAAAAAATGAGCAGATAATTGCCCATTTGAAAAAACATAATCTTGCTTTAGATTCGGTACCCACAGAGGGAGAACATGTGGAGCTATTTCACCGGGTTGCCCTAGCACCGGGAGGGGTGGTTGAAACCATCGATCAATCCACCATACCGCAAGTGAATAAGGAGCTATTTAAAAACGTGGTAAAGATGTTTGGTGCTAATGTGTTTGGCATCGATGTTATTTTCGAGAAAGGAATTGAGACTAGCTATCTTGAGCAAAAATGCATTTTTATCGAAGTTAATTCCCGCCCCTACATGAAAATGCACTACTATCCGCGCTATGGAGCAAAAGAGGATTTATCTTCATATCTGAGTGAGTTGGATCAATTGGAGATCGCAGATAAGGATATTTATTGATGCAGAAAGTAACCCGGACCTTTTATCAATACCTGGGCATTCATTCGTTACTGATTGGTATTTTTCCGTTTTTCATCCCGGTATATCTGTGGAAGTTACATTTTGGAATCCCCGCCATTTCTATCTTTATTGGTACGGCGGGAGTTGGATTCTGCCTTGGCCTGTGGGTGTGGGACAGATTACGTCACGCCATTTCGCTGTCAAAAATGATTGCTATTTCATTGCTTTTGGAATTGCTGCTGTTGTTCAATGTCCAGGTTCTTGGCATGAATTTCCAGGTGTTGCTTGTTCTAGGGATTAGCTATGGCGTATACAATTGTTTTTTCTGGACAACCCAACGAGCATTATTTTTTGAAGGCGTCAATTCCAGCAATTCCGGAAGACGATACGGAAATCTGCAGATATTCGTGGGATTTCTATTGCAGGTCGGAATTTTGGTTGGAGGATATATTCTAGAGGAAAATGGATTTGGTTATATATTGCTCGGCAGCGCCATTGTTTGTGTCATAGGGCTAGGGATATTTTTATTTGACCCGCCCATGCATTCCGGATCGGTGTCACAATTCAAACCCATGGGGTTAGGTGAGATACTTAATTTTAAAGATAAGGACGCTTCGAAACTCATTTTCATCGTAGATGGTGTCTACCTATTTCTCGAAAGTTTTTTCTGGGTGGTTTCCTTGTTTCTACTGGCCCATGAGAGTTTTACCACGCTGGGCATCATTGTTCTTTCCCTCGCCATTATTTTTGGTGTTCTATTTTATCTGTTAAAAAATTCAATCGACCGTCTTGGCCGGGCTTTGGTATACCGACTCGCAGTGGTTCTATACGCGGCGTCCTGGGGATTGCGGGCCCTTATTGATGAAGAGCACTCGTTATTTATCTTATTTATTTCCCTAGTGACCATCACCTTCTGCACATCATTCTTCCGTCTGGCAATGAATAAACGATTTTATGATCTCGCTAGCGACACCTTGTCACACCGTTATCTTATTTTGAAAAGTTATTATTCCCAGATAACAATAGCGATTGTTTTTCTGGGATTCGGTTTCTGGGTTCAGAGAGTTCCCAATAGCGAAGAGTTATTGATGCCAATATACTGGGTTGCGGCCGTGAGTTCTTTTATATTTTTGTTATATGGCTCAAGACGTTACGATACAGACAACAAACGGGGTGTTGTTAAGCAATCTCAATGAACATAGGGCAGTGATCTGACCCCATTTGTGCATGTAAGTAATCCACATTTTTGACCCGCTTCATCTCCTTTTCAGCTAGCAGGAAGTAATCAATCCGCCATCCCACATTACGTTCACGGCCCTTGGAAATCATATGCCACCAGGAATACACATCAGTCACACCTGGATTTTGATGGCGCCAAACATCTGACCAGCCGTCGCAGTTGAGTCGGTCCATCCATGCTCGCTCTTTCGGGTGAAATCCGATTTTGCCGTCGTTGGCTTTGGGTCTGGCAATGTCAATTTCAGTATGCGCTACATTCATATCCCCACCTACCAGAACGATTCGACCTTTTTTACGCAATTTGTTCATATAGTCATGAGTGCGGTCGTAAAACACCAGTTTTTCCTCCCACGCTTGCTCACTTTTTCCGCCATTCGGGAAGTAAATAGAGAATAAATCCCAGGATTCATTTTTCAGATCGAATGACAGGTGAGCGATACGTCCTTCGTCAGCATTGGGGTTATTTGGCATTTCTCTATGAAATTCGATGTTTTTCATTTTTTTCGCTGCGACATTGCTTACCCATATTGCGGTGCCCGCATAACCAGCCTTTTTGGCACTACTATAGTGCTGTTGATAGTCTGGATGTGCGGTAAGGAAATTGCTAAATTGTTCCTCGTTGCCCTTAATTTCTTGCAGCATCAATACATCCGGCTGCTGGTTTTCCACTAGTGCTTGTAGCTCTTTTTTGCGTTCTACCGCGCGAATACCGTTTACATTCCAGGTGATTATTTTCATTGCCAGTTTCAAATAAGTGAATCGTTATTCTACCCTCTCGGTCAATCAGTGTAATAGTGTTCAATTTTACAGTGGACCCCCATGATTCAATGCCATCTTCAGAAATTTTGATTTATACTCGTTTGCCGTTTCCTGCTCTTACTCATGATGCTAAGCCCCGTTCAAAGTAAGCTACCAAATGTTGGTACCACTATCTTTACTGTGATGTCAAAGATGGCCCAGGACCATGGTGCCATCAATTTGTCCCAGGGCTTCCCGGACTTCGAGCCTGATCCACGACTTTTGCAGCGGGTGACCCATTATTTAGGTGCCGGTAAGAATCAATACCCACCCATGATCGGTGTACCTGAGCTACGTCAAGCCATTTCAGAAAAATTTGCTAATAACCATGGCGCGGCGGTTGATGCAGACAGTGAAATCACCATTACAAGCGGTGCTACTGAGGCATTACTATGTTCGATCCACGCTCTGGTCGGTGCCGGGGACGAAGTGATCGTATTCGATCCTTGCTATGACTCCTATGAGCCGGCAATCGAGTTGGCTGGGGGTAAAGCCATTCATATACCACTGACTCTGCCAGATTATCGAATTGACTGGCAGACTCTTGCCGATGCATTGAATGATAATACTCGATTGGTGATTATTAATACGCCCCACAATCCCACTGCCACGACCCTGGAAGCATCGGACCTGGATCGACTGGCGGATATGATCCGACCCTATAACTGCCGGTTACTGAGTGACGAAGTGTACGAACATATTGTGTTCGATGGAAAACAGCATTCAAGCGTTGTAAATCATCCAGAGCTAAGGGAAAAAAGTTTCGCAGTGTTTTCTTTCGGAAAAACCTATCATGCTACTGGATGGAAAATTGGTTACTGCGTTGCGCCCCCTGATCTCACTACTGAGTTTCGAAAAATTCACCAATTCAATGTGTTTACTACGGTAACGCCAATGCAATGGGCTTTGGCGGATTTTGTACGTCAGGCTCCAGAAAACTACTTAGGGTTATCGGATTTTTATCAGGAAAAGCGAGATTTTTTCAGCCAACAAATGGATCAATCCCGATTTAAGTTTTTACCGTCAACCGGCACCTATTTCCAACTCGCAGACTATAGTGAAATTTCTGATTTGGCGGATATGGATTTTGCTACTTGGATTACTCAGGAAATAGGGGTGGCGGTAATACCTTTATCACCTTTCTATCAGAATCCCCCAGATACGCGAATCATTCGATTTTGCTTTGCCAAACAAAATCCAACCTTAAGTCAGGCAGCGGAAATACTTTGTGCATTGTGATGAACGGACCGTAGTTTGAAATGACAGCATCACTAAACGTAAGCGTCATCCAGGATGATCTGGATTGGCAAGACCCAGCAGCAAATCGACAACGCTACGATAGTTGGTTCAACGCGATTGAACAAACAGATCTGATTGTGTTGCCAGAAATGTTCAGCACTGGGTTTTATATGGAGCCTTGGCATTGTTATGAAGAAATGCAGGGTGAAACAGTGCAATGGATGGTCGATCGGGCCAAACATATTGGCGCTGTGATTACCGGAAGTATGGTGATGAAGGTTGGTGAACAATATCGTAATCGAATGATTTGGGCACGACCCGACGGTGGCCTTGACTGGTACGATAAAAAACACCTGTTTCGATTCGGCGGTGAACATCACCACTTTACTGGTGGTAATGATCGTGTCGTATTCCAATTAGCAGACTGGCGGGTAGCGGTATTTGTTTGTTATGACCTGAGATTCCCGGTGTTTAGCCGAAATCGGGATGATTATGATGTTGCGCTGTTTGTAGCCAACTGGCCAGATGCCAGACAGTATGCCTGGGATACGCTGATTAGGGCCCGGGCCATAGAAAACCAATGTTATATATTGGCTAGCAATCGTCTTGGACAAGATCCCACAGGTAATACCTTTTCTGGTGGCAGCGCTATTTTGGATTTTCTGGGAAAGCCATTGGTCGATTGTGCTAATCAGCCTATGGTGGCAATCCATAGCCTGGACATGGCGTCTCTAAATGAATTTAGAAAAGCGTTTCCAGCATCGATGGATGCGGACGCATTCACACTAACTTAGACATTTGCAATAATTTAATATGACGGCAAATATAAAACATGTAGCGGCGCTGACTTTCGATTGTTACGGCACCTTGATTGACTGGGAAAGTGGCATTTGGGATGCCATGCAACCGCTATTGAGCGCTAATAATGCCAATTCTGTCGATCGACAAAGCGGTCTCGAAGCCTTTGCTATACTTGAATCAGCCCAGGAAGTCAGTACTCCAGATTTGTTGTATCCTGCGCTACTGACAACAGTACATCATCAGTTAGCCAAACATTTTGGTCTTGATACTACAGCGCAATTAGATCAAGACTTTGGTCATTCCGTGCCATACTGGCCGGCCTTTCCTGACACTGCTGATGCACTACGTATATTACAGCGGCACTTTAAGATGGTTATTCTTTCCAATGTCAATCGTGCTGGATTCGCAGCCTCCCAGCGAAAACTCGGTATTCAATTTGACGCCATTTATACTGCAGAGGATGTTGGGAGTTACAAGCCGGATAGCAAAAACTTTGACTATTTACTGGCTAATATCGGGCCTGACCTCAGAATTGAAAAGCAACAAGTCCTCCACACTGCACAAAGTTTGCACCATGATCATGTGCCCGCCAGCAAATTTGACCTTGCTAAAGCCTGGATTGATCGCCAGGGATTAAGGGGCAGCGATAACTGGGGCGCCACTGCCAAAGTTGAAAATCGACCAGATATCGATTTTTATTTTACATCTATGATGGAAATGGCGTTGTATGTGCAAAAGGAATTTGCCTGAGTAACTGGTATAACTCCTTTTTTCATTGTTAGCCGAGAGATTTCAACAAATATATTATGAGCAATAAAAAATACAACATTGCGGTGATACCCGGAGATGGTATCGGTCAGGAAGTCATTCCGGTGGGGCAGCGCGCGGTGGAAGCGGTGGCAGTCAAGTTTGGATTCGAAGTACAGTGGCAGGTGTTCGATTGGTCCTGCAAACGCTACGCTGAAACAGGCAGCATGATGCCAGAGGATGGAATCGACCAGCTAAAAGAGTTTGACGCAATCTATCTTGGTGCGGTGGGATTTCCTGGTGTGCCGGACCACGTATCATTGTGGGGATTGTTGATTCCAATTCGGCGTCAGATGGATCAATACGCCAATGTTCGACCGGTACGATTGTTAAAAGGCATCGAGTCACCACTGGCCGGGCGTGGTCCGGAGGATATTGATTTTGTCGTGATTCGAGAGAACGTCGAAGGCGAATATTCGGAAATTGGTGGCCGGATATTCGCCGGAACCGAGCGTGAATTTGTCTCCCAGGAGATGATATTTACTCGATTTGGGGTTGACCGCATTATGCGATATGCCTTTGATTTAGCAGCCACCCGCAAGCGGGGTAAAGTCACCTCTGCGACTAAATCAAACGGCATTGTTCATACCATGCCCTACTGGGATGAGCGATTTAAGGTGGTTGCAGCGGAATATCCCAACATCGAAACAGATCAATATCATGTCGATATTCTCACCGCCCACTTTGTCCAACATCCGGATTGGTTTGATGTGGTAGTAGGGTCCAATCTATTCGGTGACATTCTTTCCGATCTTGGACCTGCGGTGGCTGGGTCTATAGGCATTGCGCCGTCGGCTAATATCAATCCGGATCGCAGGTACCCATCTATGTTTGAACCGGTTCATGGTTCTGCACCGGATATTGCCGGCCAGGGCATAGCAAATCCGGTGGCGTCAGTATGGAGTGCGGCGATGATGCTGGATCATCTTGGGGAAGCGGATGCGGCAATTGCGCTGGAAGTTGCTATGGAATCTGTCTTAGTTGATCCCACGGCACGCACCATGGATCTTGGTGGCACTGCTGACATGGAAACCTGCGCCAGGGTTATGCTTGACGCGATATAATCGCTAGAGTAATACTTTTTTGTTCAAAATCTTTAGGAAAATTAAATGACCACGCGGGATCAGGTATTCGACTCGATTATTGGTGCCATTGGTAATACGCCAATAGTGCGTTTAAATAAAGTATCACAAGGAACAAAGGCAAACATGTATGCCAAGCTTGAATTCACCAATCCAGGAGGTTCTATCAAGGACAGGATCGGATGGTGGTTGATTGAGGATGCAGAAAAACGGGGAACGCTGATGCCGGGAGGGACTATTATCGAAGGCACCAGTGGCAATACTGGAGTGGGTCTCGCAATGGCGGCAACCATAAAAGGCTATCAATGTATTTTTGTGTTGCCGGATAAAATGTCTGAAGAAAAAATTAAAAATTTACGCGCCTATGGCGCCAGGGTAGTGGTCACCCCCACCGCAGTTGAGCCAGAAGATCCACGAAGTTATTACTCGGTATCTCGAAGACTCGCAAAAGATACGCCAAATTCGCTTTACATAGACCAATATAATAACCTGGCTAACCGTGACTATCATTTAAAAAATACTGGTCCTGAAATCCTTCGACAGATGCCAGATGTTGATGTGATTATCGCTGGCATTGGTACCGGTGGCACAGTAACGGGAATTGGTCAGTACTTTAAGGCGAACAAACCCGATGTAGAGATTGTTGCAGTAGATCCCATAGGTTCTATCGTTTATGAAACGTTTAAAACTGGTGGCGCGAAGCAACCCGCAGAGGGTTATTTGATCGAAGGAATCGGCGAAGATTTTATTCCAGATAATTACGATTTTTCTGTTATCGATGACATGGTCCAGGTAGGCGACAAGGAATCTTTTCTGATGACCCGTGATCTTCTGACCATGGAGGGCATTTATTCAGGGGTGTCATCTGGAAGCGCTTATGTTGGTGCAGAGCAGTGGGTGAATGCCCAGGGTGATCGATTGGACGGTAAGAATATACTGATTATCTTTCCAGACAGCGGTAACCGTTATACGTCAAAGGTGTATGACGATGATTGGATGCGGGAGGCTGGATTTCTTGAGTCTAGTCGTGGAACTGTAGCGGATTTGATGAAAAAACTCGGCAAGGAGTCAATCGAAATTTATACTGCTGCAAACGACGAAAAAGTGTCCTCGGTTATTAACCGGCTTAGCGAGGCAGGAATCAGCCAACTACCGGTAAAAGACGAAAATGGGTGGGTCAAAGGTATTGTGCGGGAAAGTAAAATTCTAAAAGCATTGTTTGATAATCAGGTTAGCGCCAGCGATAGTGTTGGTGGGTTGGTTGAAACCACCGTAGAATTTGTCACTCCCCAGGAGTCCATTGATCGAGTATCCAAATTGGTAACAGAAGGTAAGGTTCCGCTTATTACCGACCCTGACGATGGTGACAATATCATTGGAATCATCACCAATATTGATTTATTAAATTATCTCGGTACCCGTCACTGAAAAGGATTCCTTTTTTGTGGTGCCTGATTGCTAATTCGATTATGGACAATAACAGGTGCCAGAACAATTGCGATCAAGCTGCCAACAATACCAAACCCCAAGGCTTGTCTTAACACCAACGACAAGCTACCCCAATCCAAATTCTCTCCGTCCACGGAATAAGACAAAGTAAATAGCAATGCGGAAAACACTAGTCGGGCAATAAGGCTTTGTAGAGATAGATATGTCGCTCGAAGACTGCTGCCAATTCGCGGACCGATTTCTGCATTCACCGGTGCATGTATCATTGCCATTGGAAAGTTTCTAAAAATTACTAGGCAAAGCAGCAGGCTATGTATCACGATGGATAAACCGCCAATGATCAACAGCTGGATAGCAAAGGCCGCAAACAATAATTTTTTCAAACCGAGCCGATTGTATAAGCTGACGCTATAAGCAGCACCAAGAGATCCACCGAACATAGAAATAGCAATCAGAACACCGGATATGAGACTGGAACTGTCTGTGGTGAGCCATTGCAAATTGAGCAAACGAATGTAAGGTTGATAAAACTCATAGGCAATATGTTCAAGGCAATACATCAAAACCATTACCGCAAATAACCAGGCTAGTACCTTGTCCGACAAATGACGGATGCAGCTGGCTAATGTCGCAACAAAGGAGTGTGTGGTGGTGATGTCCAATCCCATATGCTCAGGTTCAACAAGTTGCAAAGCGATCCAAAGCATCCATCCGGCGCCGGCCAAAGACAACACATAGGCGAGTCGTAAATCAATTAGACCAAGCACGCCGCCCCCCAAACAGGCCAATGCCAGAGCAAACATGCCATACTTCTGCCCATTGGCCTCATGGGAAGCGTAGTTTTGTTGCTGTTGTTTGGTAATCAGGCTGTCATACAGCAAAGCTGTGTCAGTGCCCGATATCATTGCGATGGCAAGGGCCAACAGGATTTGTCCCAGTACCAAGCTGTAAAATCCGTGGGCGCTTAAAAAAACACCGTAGGATGCTATAAAGGCCAGGGAAGCTAATACCAGGGTTGGTTTTCGACCGATCCGATCTGAGAAATATCCCGAAGGAACTTCCATTAGACATACAGCAAGGTAATATATTGCGCCCAGATTTATCACTTCAGAAAGAGAGACAAATTCGCTGAAATAAAGGAAAAATACCGGCAACCAGCCAAGCAAACTGGAAGAAAATTGCAGCCAGGGATAGAGTTTGATATTTTTTTCAATGCTTCTAGACATCACCAATTATTTACCGCCGGATTGTTCTGCTAAAATGAGGCTACAGGCGCTGTCCAACTGGAGCGGGGGTTAACGATTCAGAGGCTGCTCATCATGATCGAAGCTGCTCGGTTCATTCAGCGTTCATGAAAAGAGCATACAGTTAAATGGTCTTTTTCTATAGTAAAGAGGAAATAAAAAATGAAAACTAACATTAATCATCGTGGATTTTTTCGATCCTTGTATGTAACCACACTTTTAATAATTGCCAGTGGTTTAGCTCCAGGGCAATTGTTGGCAAGCCATGAAGCTGGTGGTAAGTGGCAGAAAGTTGGTTGGGATGATCAACATATTATCGTCTTCAGTGGATGTGGTTTCGAAGGTAGCTCAAAGAGTTTGCCTATTGGGGATTACTCTGCACTTAGGCAAATTGGTGTCGAGCACAATGCAATATCGTCCATTATCATTCCCCAAGGAATGGCTATAGAGATTTTTCAGAGGAGGGATTTCTCAGGTCACTGGTATCGGCTAAATCAAAACCAGGTTTGCCTCAAGGGTAATTGGAATGATCAAATTGGATCCATGCGCGTTCTACCGGACGATCCAAAAAATAGTTTTGGCTTTGGTAAAAACTACCACGCAGGTGGAAAGGGTCAACAGGGTAGTGGCTGTCATAAATATTCGGTAAACAGCATCAATGGCGAGGGCGCTATGCGAATTGTCGATAAAGGTGGAAGGCTATCCTCGGTACGCCCTGGGCAATCACTGGACGGCGAGATATGTGCAAAGGGTTCAGTCAAAGTTGAACTAGCGCGCAAGGATAAACAGGTCGGTGTTTCGATCAATATTGCGGGCCACAAATACCGATTTGAACCCTGGGCCGATTACGATAACTATCAGAAGAAATGGTATCGTAAATATATCACCATCGACTTGCCGAAAGGAGGCAGCGGCAACGAGGACGACGGCCAGTATGGCAAAAACGATTGGGGAAATACCTACGGTTTTGGTAAGCGCTATAGCAGTGGAATAAATAATGGTGAAAATTGGGGTAATAACTACCCACGAAAGTGGAACAAGGTGGCAGCTGCAAACACCAACCAGAACACCAACCAGAACACCAACCAGAACACCAACCAGAACACCAACCAGAACACCAACCAGAACACCACGAATAGCTGTCCAGTGTTCTCGGCTGCGGGAAATCACCGACATACCGGGGTGAGGTTTTTGGTTGGAGATAAAAAATTTCATATGATTGGAAATGGTCAAATACAGGAATCAATCTGCCATACCGGAAGGGTTCAAGTTGAACTCGCCAAGCAAAAAGTGAGTGCCGAAGTGGTTGTGAGGGTAGGTGGCAAGACGCTCAGATTCTCAAGTGGAGACACCGGTGACCAAGTACAGAACAACTGGTATCGTAAATACTTTACTGTGAACGTTCGTTAACGGGCGATTCTTTATGTTTGGTGTTTTATGGCCACTCTGAATATCATTGGATGTGGCCGTGCCGGACGGGTACTTGGGGGGCTATGGCAAAAAAGCAGTGCATTCTCCATCGGTGGGATTGTTAACCGCACAATGGATAGTGCCCGCCGAGCAGCAAAACAAATTGGTGCTGGTGACGGGGTGGCAAACATGGATGACTTGCCAGAGGCGGAATACTGGCTGATTGCCACGCCTGATCAGGCCATTGGTCCAGTTTCCGCGGCTCTCGCAAAATCTCGGTTTAACCAACCAGACATCAAGGTATTTCATCTTAGCGGGTCTCTCGAATCTGCCTTGCTAAAACATGCTGGGTTGGTTGGTCAAGTGGCTTGTGTGCATCCACTTCGAAGCTTTGCTGACTATGATTCATCGGTGAGAGATTTTGACGGTACCTGGTGTGGTTTTGAAGGCGACCCTGAATTGCGTCATCAGCTGGTTGCTGCCTTTGTTCATATAGGTGGCAAGGTGTTTGATATACCTGCTGGCAACAAGCTTCTGTACCATGCAGGTAGCGTTATGATTAGTAACTATTTAAACGCTGTAGTGGAATGTGGTTTACGTTTGTATCGATCAGCCGGAATAGATGATCAAATCGCACGTCAACTAATCGCACCTATTACCACAGGTACAGTGAGCAACATCAATGCACAGGGCACAATTGACTCTCTCACTGGTCCAATAATGCGTGGTGACTGGCAAGTTATTGAAGCTGAGCTGGTTGTTTTGGACAGTGAAAATCCAGAACTGGCAGCAGTCTATCGGCAGCTGGGAATGATCACGCTATCAATGATCGAGTCGAGATTGGCTCTAGATCAAGTATCCAGATTGAAAGATATTCTGCAATAAGCAGATCGAAATAGCTTGCGGCGTCTCTTGCCTCGAGGTTTTTTGCACCCATATGCACAGACTAGTCCGCAATAAAATAATTTATAAAATATGTCTCCGCCATCGATTATTAACACAGTAGAAACTGGTCGTTGGGATGTGGCTGGCAGACTGCTTCCCTACCTTTGGCAATATCGTCTTCGTATTGCCCTGGGGCTTGGGTTTCTAGTGATTGGCAGGGTGTCAAATATCGCCGTGCCGTTGATCCTGAAACAAATTGTCGACGCGTTACAACTGGACGGAACATCTGCCATCCTGATTTTACCCCTGGCCCTGCTGATCGGCTATGGGGTCTTAAGATTTTCGGCAATTTTGTTTAATGAGTTGCGTAATCTGGTGTTTATTCGTGCCAGCGTCGAGATTATTCAACAGGTATCTATGTCGGTATTCGCCCACCTGCATACACTTTCGCTGGGCTTCCATCTCAATCGTAAAACCGGCGCGTTATCTCGAGATGTTGAACGTGGCACCAATGCCATCGCATATTTTCTCAGAATAATTGTTTTTAATATCATTCCAGTAGTATTTGAAATTGCCGCGGTACTTTTTATTCTATGGAGCCAATTTGATATTTGGTTCGCGATAGTTACCATGGCGATTATCCTGGTGTACTCCGTCTTCACTTTTTTAATTACCCGTTGGCGAACCAAATTCAGGGTTGAAATGAATGCTGCAGAGTCTTCCGCTAACACTCGAGCCCTGGATTCACTATTAAATTATGAAACCGTCAAGGTTTTTGGCAATGAGCCGATGGAAAAAATTCGATATCGGGAGGCTTTGGATGAATGGGTATCAGCTAACATTAAAAGCAATGTTTCATTGTCATACTTAAATTCCGGTCAGGGGCTGATCATCGCAGTTGGAATGACAATCTTGATGATCATGGCTGCTAACGGTGTGGTGGCTGGAGAGCTCACTATCGGTGACTTTGCCATGGTGAATGCCTTTCTCATTCAACTTTACATTCCTCTCAGCTTTCTTGGATCGTTATATCGTGATCTCAATCATTCATTGGTCGATATGGAAAAAATGTTTGACCTTCTCGATGAGGCACCAGAGGTTATTGAAAAACCTAGCGCGAAAGAATTGCAGCTCAGTGCGGGGGAGGTTCGATTTGAAAACGTGAGCTTTCGATATATTGACGACCAGCCCGTTCTCGAAGACATTAGTTTCACAATTCCCGGTGGGCAAATGGTTGCGGTAGTGGGTCCATCGGGCTCCGGTAAATCAACGTTGTCCAGAATGTTGTTGCGCTTTTACGATCCTGATCAAGGTAGAGTGCTCATTGATAATCAGGATAGTCGTGATCTCACATTGTCCAGTTTACGCCAGGTAATGGGTGTTGTACCCCAGGACACTGTTTTATTTAATGACACCATTGGATATAACATTGCTTATGGCCGGCCAGGTGTGGCGCAGGAACAAATTCGTGAAGCAGCAAAAATTGCCCAGATTGACGACTTTATATTACAGCACCCTCAGGGGTATGACATTTTGGTGGGGGAGCGTGGGCTAAAGTTATCGGGTGGTGAAAAACAAAGGGTTGCCATTGCTCGGACGGCGTTGAAGCAAGCACGAATTCTGATTTTTGATGAGGCCACATCTTCCCTGGATAGCCGATCGGAAAAGGCCATTCAAAGAGCCTTGGAGAAAGTCTCAGAATCCTGCACTACACTAGTTATCGCTCATCGGCTGTCCACCATTGTCAATGCAGACCAGATATTGGTGTTGGACAAGGGTCGAATTGCTGAGCGTGGTAAGCATCAGGAGTTGCTGGAGAAACAAGGCTTGTATCAGCAGATGTGGCAATTGCAGCAACAAACCTTACCGGCTTCAGAATTCAATGAGTAGGTATCGACCGCCCATAGAGAAGTCGTCTCCCTATATCACTCCGGAAGGTTTTGCCAGAATGATTCAGGAAGAGAAAGACATATGGAAAAAACGCAGTGAAGTTACCAAGGCTTTGTCTGCAGCAGCAGCAGAAGGAGATCGGTCGGAAAATGCTGAATATATCTATCGCAAGAAACAGTTGCGAGAAATAGATAGGCGAATTAGATACTTGCAAAAACGCCTACCAGATTTGAATGTAGTGGAAAAGGTGGGAGATACGTCCACCGTATACTTTGGTGCATGGGTTGTTATTGAAAACGAGAGTGGCGTCGAATTGGAATATCGAATTGTTGGGGCCGACGAAATCGAAGCCGACAGCTCAATGGGCTATATCAGTGTTGATTCGCCCATGGCCAGGGCATTGTTAAAAAAACAAGTGGATGATGAAGTTGTGGTGAATATTGCTGGTACCGAATCCCGCTATTATATTAACCGCATTCGCTATTCCTAATAGTGCAGTGAAAAAAGCTAATGTTATTGCCAAGTTAAAACCTAGCGCCCTAGAATAGTAATGGAGTGTGAGCCGGCACGCATCAGAAGGATTCCCTTATTCTACTGTGTGGTATTTTTACTGCTAGTGCCTATGGCAACCCATGCACAGGAATTCGGTGATCTTGGTGGAAAAATATTTGGTTCTGGTAGTAAGGCTCTGGTGATTTTAATGCATGGGGATAACAGTAAGGGCGGTCCGGTGAACTATCACTACATTTGGGCAGCAAAAATAGCGAAACAAAATCCGGATGCGACTGTTATTGGTTTGATTAGACCCGGCTATGACGATGGGGGTGGTCAGAAAAGCCGTGGTAGCCACAACAAACGCAGAGACCATTACACTAAGACCAATAATTTCCTAGTTGCCAATACCATTGAGAAAATTAAAAAACGTTTCCCTGCAGATAAGACCATTCTTATTGGCCACTCTGGAGGTGCTGCCCAAGCGGGAACCATTATTGGCAGATTTCCAAGAATTGTCGACCACGGGATCTTGTTGTCATGTCCTTGTGACTTAAAGGCGTGGCGAAGCAGCCGGGGTGCTAAACATTGGACCCGTAGTCAATCGCCCATCGATTATATTGACGGTATCCCAGTCGAAACCGGAATTACCCTAATCGTTGGTGATCAAGACAAAAATACCAAGCCATATTTAAGTGAAAAATATGTAAAACTGGCCAAACAAAAAGGACTGAACGCAAACTTGGTGTTGGTTTCAGGGGGAAATCACGGTGGAAACGAACCGTTGCGGAACAGTTTGTACGAGGCAGCAGTCAGGATAGTGAATAATTAGTATGGGGAGTAGAATCATTTGATGTTAAGTAACGATTCGTGAAATCGAGAGTTAAACGTTTATTGATTTTAATAAGTGTTTTTCTAGGAATTATTTTAATTGGAACCATTTTTGTTGAGACGTGGCTTTCGAACAAGGAGTTAGAGTGTATGAAATACTGTGAGGAACAAGATAAAAACTATCAATACCATTCTCCCATGGCTGGTAGGCGATCAAGAATCCCAAAGTTTCCGAGGTGTGAGTGTAGGTAGGTCGAGGTTAGCTAGGAAATAGGAACCACGGCAGTTTATAGGGTTGGTGTTTGTAACACTATGTCGATTAGCACGTGGAGACTTTAAGAGTAATGTTTTCTGTTGAAAAGAGTCATCTGCCAGAGCTGGCGCTACTTTCCATTTATCGTGACAATGGCGCCTACACCGATTGTTATTCCATTGAAGTAATGCGGGATGTATCTCTGCAGGAGTATTTAGAAGCGTTTTATACAACCACTCTTTTCAAGCTGGAGAGGTTAATATTAAGATGGATCGCTTCCAGACCCTCCACCGATGAACAAGTTCATTTATTGGCAGCGGGAAAAGTTGAATCATTTGCGGCTTGGAACGTGGAAACAAGAGTTGAAAATCAGATTATACTTGCTGATATTAACCAAAGTACTAGATCGTGGTTGATGTGTGTGCCATCAAGAAACCAAGACTCTAATGCAACGAAGTTGTATTTTGGCTCAGCAGTAATTCCACGTCGTCTTGATAAATCCGGTCAAGAGCAACTAGGTAAAATTTATCAAATTTTATTGCCATTTCACAAGCTGTATTCCAGAGCGCTGCTTGGGTCGGCCGGTCGAAGGTTATCTCAGTAGATTTGATTTTGAGCATTGAACTAAGCTTGCCAACATTTATGGGACATAAACATGGAAAATAGTAATTACGCTGGGTTCTGGATCAGAACCGCCGCAGCTATCATTGACTCAATATTGTTTCTGCTAATTGCTGCACCAATATTAACCATGATTTACCGTAATGGTTATTGGGATGCCCAGGGACTGGTAGTTGGTACTTGGGATGTAATTATTGGATATGTATTCCCCGCAATTGCGACAGTGGCATTTTGGGTTTTTAAATCAGCGACACCTGGCAAGATGATTTTGAAATTGAGTATTGTTGATAGGCAAACAGGTGGAACACCTACATCGAGACAATTTATCGGGCGGTATTTTGCTTATTTTGTGTCCGCAATCCCATTTTTCATTGGTATATTTTGGGTGGGATTAGACAAACGGAAACAAGGGTGGCATGACAAGTTAGCGGGTACGTTGGTGGTTAAATATCACAGTACCGAAAAGTAATGGCACTTACTTAACAAACCTATAGAAAGCGAATGCTTAATAAATCAGGTGATTAGGCGAAAATCCAGCTGTCATTCTGGCCAGAGAGCCGGAACCTATAACTCGCTATCAACAGTTATAAGCGCTTTAATATTCGGTATTTTATAGCAGGTTAACATAGACTCTGGGGCAGGGTCCGGAGTGACAAATACGTGGAATTCTGGCAGATAAAAGAATTAAACTCGCTTAAGTAAAAGCCATTAGCACTGAACAGGTGAAACTTAAATACAATATGTTGAGGGAAAAATGATGCAACTGGGAGCGTTTTCAATTAGCTTGGCGGTCAAGGATCTTGAGGCTTCGAGAGCTTTTTATGAGAAACTTGGATTCAAAGAAATTGGCGGTGATGCGACCCAAAACTGGCTCATTCTAAGGAATAACCAAACGACAATTGGTCTGTTTCACGGCATGTTCGAAGGCAATATGCTGACATTTAACCCTGGTTGGGACCAACAGGGTCAACCGATGGATTCCTATACAGATGTCCGGGAATTGCAAAGTCAGTTAAAGGCTCAAGGTATAGAGATAAAGAGTGAAGCGGATGAAGAAACAAGCGGGCCGGCAAGTTTTATAGCCATTGATCCGGATGGAAATCCTGTTCTGGTTGATCAACATGTATAAATAACCATGTAAAGTTTACAGCTCGTGATTGAGCACCTATATCCTGCTTGGATCGGCGATGCGGGCCTGATAATGATACGAGTGTAAAACGGCCGTTTTATATCGTGATTAATGGGGACTTTTAAGAGGTTGCAATTAATCGAGGGGCCGGCTCGTAACACAGAAGTAACGGGGGTCGAGTCTAAGACTTTGGTGGCGTCTTTGGTTGAAGTTGACGATCCTTGGCCGCAAAAGAAAATTGAAAAGATTCCTAGAGCTCAGAAGAGCGATGAGACCATAATTGATCAGATTGGATAGAAAGTCCAGCTAATAATTTTCTCTACGCGGGCTTCAGAGATATTTATTGCATCACCAGTTGTAAATTTAAGTTCGGCACCCCCAGTCCAGCCTTGACCGTATAACCTAGCTGCAAATGGGTTGCACTTAGTAAAGTCATGATCGTAAATACGAAGCACCGTTAATATCAACAATACATCCAGTCATAAATTCAGGTGCCTCCATTGCGAGGTAACTAATAATCTTTCCGACCTCATCAGGACGAGCTACACGCCCCAAGTTGCTCTGATTTCTTAGATCGTTACCTTCTGGAGAGGCCAATATAGCAGCAGCCATTTCGGTTTCGACGAAACCGGGTGCCACGGTATAGACGAATATATTTTTTGGTCCAAGGGCCTGGGCCATCGATTGGCCCAAAGCATTCAACCCCGCCTTAGACGCACCATACCATGGCATTAAGGGTTCGCCGCGAAATGCACCTCTTGAGGACACGTTGACGATACGGCCGTTACCTTGCGCAATCATTTTTTGGATCGCGCAATAACTGAGATTGCTTGGGCCTGTGAGATTGGTGTCAACAATTCGTTTCCAGCTAGATTGCCAAGTTTGGTAATCTAAATCAGCGATGTCATGTCGCTGGGAAATCCCAGCATTATTGACTAAAACATCAATTCCACCTGCTTTTGAGATCATATCTGTCACGCCCCTAGAAACTGATTCATCTGAGTCCACATCTATTTCTATGATCTCCAAATGAAGTCCTTCGGATTTGGCGGACTCCATCAATGCCGTGGCCTTGGACAGATTTCGCATGGTAGCATATACTAGATGACCAGCACGAGCCAGTGTAAGGGCTGTTTCTTTTCCGATTCCGGTACTACAACCGGTGATGAGTATTTTTGACATAGGGTCTATTTAGTTGATTGCAAAAATGCAATCCATTTGTATTATTTTTCCCTTTTAAGATAAGAATTCATTTTTGAGGTAGCACTATCAATCAGTCGCAAATTATAGCGATTTGATTGTGTAATAAAAGTGTACATCCTCAACAACTTAATAACTCAACGAATTTATGCGGTTCTTGCATTGGCTCGGTTGGAAAATTCCAGTTTACTAAGAATATTTCAAACAAGGGACCGATCCTTATTTAGTTAAAGGAAGCACTTTTCACACAATTTGATCACCACATGTATATTAGGAATGTGACCAAGGAGAGCGTTGTGAGTGGACTTTCCTAAAGATCCGTCACAGCCAAGAATTTTAACCCTAGGGAAGTTGGTTCTTTAACCCGGATTCTGCATTGGAGTATTGTAGTGAGAGACAAAGAAGCAACAAAGACAGGGACATGGTCATCAAACATAAAACTGAGTATTATATCAACAG
>JAVJHY012106146.1:0-27727 GCA_035593235.1 Phascolosoma agassizii
ACCCGTTATTTCTCATGAATTCACGTGGCGAATTTCTGGCGGGCATGCGAGATACAATTCCACTGATTGTTGGGGCAATACCGTTCGGCATTCTGTTCGGTGCGTTGGCCATGAATGCCGGCCTGTCAGTCTGGGCAACAATGGGCTTGTCTTTAATTGTGTTTGCCGGGTCATCGCAATTTATAGCTGCTACTCTGGTCTCTCAAGGTGCGTCGGTAGCCATTATCGTTATGACCACATTTGTGGTTAACCTTCGACATGGTCTTTATTCTGCGTCACTTGGACCCTTCATGCGCCATTTGAGTTGGCGTTGGTTAATGCCGCTAGGCTTCTGGTTGACCGACGAATCCTATGCGATTGTTATAAAACGATATCAGCAAAAAGATTCTTCTACATACAGGCATTGGTATTTTCTAGGCTCGGCAGTGCTAATGTATGGCAATTGGCAGTTGTGCACCGTTATCGGAATTGTCACAGGTCAGGCATTTTCTGGTTTGGCACAGTGGGGGCTTGAATTTGCCATGGTTGTCACTTTTATCGGTATTATCATACCGCTGCTTCGAACTATCCCAATGCTGCTTTGCGCTATAGTTGCGGCGGTGGTAAGCACACTCACCAGCGAATGGCCGAATCAGTCAGGATTAATCGTAGCATCCCTTGCTGCCATATTGGTCGGCGTTCTGGCATCGCTTCTTCAAAAGTCTCCTGAATCTGCGCGGGCTAATTCTGCGCGGGCTAATGATGAGTCCCCAAAGTGAGAGTAATAGTTGGTGAGGGTAGTAGTTAGCATGAGTCCATCGGAATGAGCCCGCTCGAGGAATTCATGCTGGTTTTGGGTATGATGATTGTGACCTATGGCGTGCGATATCCTGTGTTGGCATTAGCCGGAAAATTCAAATTGCCAGAGCTGCTTGAGCGTGCGTTGAATTTCGTTCCGGTAGCCGTACTCACCGCCATAAGCGTCCCAATGCTTTTAAAGCCGGAGGGAGAGGTATGGTTGAATCTGTCAAACGAATATCTGATGGCTGGTTTGGTCGCAATTGTGACTGCGACCTTCAGCCGACATTTATTGGTGACTATTGTCGTCGGGATGGTCGTTTTTCTGGTATTGCGTCTGAATTAAAACTTCAAGAAACTCCAAATCATTTCCTGTTGCTCAAAATAATTTGCGCTGATCGACCACCTGTGTAGAATAACAATCTAAGCGTACGCATAAAAAGTTGCAGTGGCTAATGGGCGATACCGGGTTTAATAATGAGCAATAAACTATTCAATGCTAACGTAGTCTCTGAGCAAATTCTGATATCCCCGGCTGATCTGCACCTGGAGTATCCTCGTACATCGCGGGCGAGCGAAACCGTGAAAAAAGGCCGGGAAGAAATAGAAGCTATTCTGGATCGCAAGGACCCACGATTACTAATGGTAGTTGGGCCCTGCTCAATACACGACATAAAGTCAGCCAAAGAGTACGCAGAAAAGCTGCTGATTTTAAGGGATCGCGTATCTGACTCCATGAATGTCATCATGAGGGTCTATTTTGAGAAACCGAGAACCACAGTAGGTTGGAAGGGGTTCGTCAACGACCCTCGTCTTGATGACTCATTCGAAATTGCCGAAGGCTTGGCAAAGGGGCGTGAGTTGCTAGTCTGGTTGGCAGAGCTTGGCCTGCCTACGGGCACTGAAGCGCTTGATCCTATTAGCCCGCAATACCTTTCCGATTTATTTTCATGGGCTGCCATTGGGGCTCGAACCACTGAATCACAAACACACCGAGAAATGTCAAGTGGTCTCTCCACGGCGGTCGGGTTTAAAAATGGCACTGACGGCAGTTTAGAGGTTGCGATAAACGCACTCAGATCAGCATCAAGCCCGCACCGTTTTCTAGGTATAAACACCGATGGCAAAGCAACCATACTGGAAACCCGTGGGAATCAGTATGGGCATGTGATTCTCCGAGGTGGAAAAACTCCAAACTATGATTCAGTCAATGTTACGCTTGCCGAAAAGGCGCTGGTAGAGGCCGGCCTGCCGGCGAGAATAATGGTTGATTGTGCCCACGCCAATTCAAATAAAAACCACGAATTACAACCACTGGTTGCGCTAAATATTGCCGATCAAATTGTCGCTGGAAATAAGACTATTATCGGTCTGATGCTCGAGAGTCATCTGAATCCAGGTAGTCAGTCCCTGGGTGATAATCCCGGCTCTTTACAATATGGTGTGTCCATCACCGACGCTTGTGTCGATTGGGCAACCACGGAAGACACTTTGCTAAAAATGCATCAAAAAGTGCTGCCAATCATTAAAAAACAGGGCCGTAGCGAGTGAGTCTCAGGTGTGTAAGCCGACGTGACGAACCATTCCACCAGGAGCTCGAAGGGCTACCAAATTTTCCAAGGAGCTGTATCACTCTCCCAAAGTGATTCAAGGTAGTTCTTGTCTCGCAACGTGTCCATCGGTTGCCAAAAGCCGGTGTGTCGATAGGCGCTTAGCTTTCCAGCCTTAGCTATTTTGTTCAGCGGCTCCTGTTCCCAGGATGTTTCTGCACCATCAATATAATCAAGAGCTTCAGGTTCAACCACGAAGAAACCACCGTTTATCCAGGCGCCATCACCCTCTGGTTTTTCCTGAAAATGGGTTATTTTTTGTTGATTTGCACTTAGTGCGATAGCTCCGAATCGTCCAGGAGGTTGCACCGCCGTAAGAGTAACGAGAGAGTTTTGGCTATCGTGAAATGCCTTCAATTTGGTTAAATCAACATTGCTAACGCCATCTCCGTAAGTTAGAAAAAAGGCCTCATCGTCAAGATAATCTGCAATTCTCTTAATTCTGCCGCCCGTCATTGTTGACTGACCAGTGTCTACCAGCGTAATTATCCATTGCTCGGAATTGGCCTCGAGTATTTCCGTTGTCTGCTGGGCAAGGTTGAAACGCACTGAGGATTTCCGGGTTAAATACGACGCAAAAAATTCCTTTATAATATGGCCTTTGTAGCCGCAGCAAACGATAAAGTCATTTATTCCATGTGCAGAATAGATTTTCATGATATGCCACAGTATCGGCATTTCACCAATTTCAACCATGGGCTTTGGTTTGACCGAGGTCTCTTCACTAATTCGGGTACCAAGACCTCCCGCTAATATCACGGCTTTCATTTTTGCTCCCTCGAATCTAAAGAGTCGAGTCATGTAGATAAAGTTGTGGAATCTGGTGGTGGAGTGCTGTATTCCATCATGGTCAGGTTCTAGCTCGCTGTCAAAACAGCCAGAGTGGCGAATTCATTCCTACTTACGCCAGTTCAATATAGCACCACATACCTGCACAGAAAATGCCATACTGGTACAGGTTTTGATCGTAACCAATCCTTACTAGCCTAATATATCAATACTGCCCACCACATTACATCCATGATAATTACCGATACAGCTTTACTGAATCGATTCGAAGCAGCAAATCCAGTCAGGGTCGGCTTGATCGGCGCAGGCTTTATGGGGCGGGGCATTGCCAATCAAATACAGAATTTCCTGCCGGGAATGGAATTGGTAGTCATATCAAATCGTACCATCGAGAATGCGCGCAAGACCTGGAACTATGCAGGTGTCACCGATGTTTTTGAAGTAGGAACTGTTGGGGAGCTGGAAGATGCGGTAGCGTCTGGAAAGCGGTGCGTAACAGATGATCCCGCGGTTGTTTGCGAGTCAGATTCTGTAGATGTTCTGATCGAATCTACCGGAGCGGTAGAATTTGGTGCAAAAGTTACTTTGAAGGCAATTGAGTGTAAAAAGCATATTGTGCTTATGAATGCAGAGCTCGATTGTACAGTCGGGCCCTATTTAAAAGAACTCGCTGATAAACAGGGAGTGGTTTACACCGGTTGTGATGGCGATCAGCCTGGTGTGCAACTAAATCTTGTGCGGTTCGTTAAATCCATAGGTATGAGGCCACTGGTTTGTGGAAACATCAAAGGCTTGCAGGACCGGTATCGAAATCCGACCACACAGGCCGATTTCGCTAAACAATGGGGGCAGACTCCAAGAATGGTCACAAGCTTCGCTGATGGTACGAAAATATCGATCGAGCAGGCTATTGTTGCCAATGCCACTGGTATGCAAGTTTCGCAAAGAGGCATGATCGGTCGGGAGTTTGAAGGTCATGTTGATGATTTGCGACATAAGTACAATATCGAACAGCTCAGAGAACTCGGGGGAATAGTCGACTATGTGGTAGGCGCTGTGCCCAGTCCAGGAGTCTATGTCTTCGCTGAAGCTCTAAATGATAACCAGAAAATTTATCTGGACTACGGCAAGCTTGGTGACGGCCCTTTATACAGTTTTTATGTACCCTATCATTTGACTGTGTTCGAAGTTCCTTTGTCTGCTGCGAGAGCTGTCTTGCACAAAGATGCGGTTATTGCGCCAATAGGAAAGCCATTTGTAGAGGTTGTTGCTACCGCGAAGGTTGATCTGCACGCCGGCGATAAAGTCGATTATCTGGGAGGGTACAAATCCTATGGGTTATGTGAAAACTCTGATACAGCAATCCGGGAAAATTTATTGCCAATTGGTATTGCAGAAGAAGCCAAAGTAATACGATCGGTAGCGAAGGATCAGGTGTTGACTTACGATGATGTCGAGTTACCTGAAAACACCTGTGTTGAATTACGTAGAAATCAGGATCTGATGTTCTACGGCCAGGAGTCTGCCCGGTAGAACCGAGGCGCCGCAGGCCGCTCGGGTTCTGCCGCGAAGACTCTTTGCGTGCATATCTGATGAGATATGCTGGCTACACTCGATATGGTGCAATATGGTGCCAACAAATGAATTAGCAGGATTATATTGAAAGGTCTAGTCGATAACGACGTGACCTCGTTCAATTCGCAATGCTGATTCACCCTTGAGCATGGAGTTGATGTCGTCAGCGATGAGCGTATGTCGCCACCCCTTGAGTACTTCGCCGGAACCTGTGACAAGGCATAGTTCCAGTTCCTTGCGCGAAGCAAGCATAGTGGCATTTATGTCCAACTCAATAGCACGTTTCGCTACAAGCGCTGACAATAGGTCTACTGCAGGCTGTTGTTCAGGTTTTAACTTCTTTTTGCGTTGAGTCGCGGGCATTGGCTGCGGGTCTCGAATTTTGGCGGCCGCAATAATTTCAAGCAAAATGTCTGAGTGCTTTGATTTTACTCTGCTACCGAGACCTCTAATATGATCAAGATCTTTTTTGTCTACCGGCAGCTCTCGAGAAAGGGAGGCCAGCACGTCGTCTTTTATGAGCCAGGTTCTCGGAACATTGCTGGATTGAGCCTGGTTTTCTCTCCATTCGGTAAGCGCCTGTAAAACCGATAAGGATGCTCCTTTCAATTTTTGCGCTGCACGCATTTTTTTCCAGCGATCGCTGGCCGGTTTGTTATAGCGCTCAGGTACTGTCATGGCGTCAAATTCAGGTTTAATCCACCCTAGTCTGTCTTTTGTGCGCAATTCGTCACTCATCTTGAGATACATTTTCTCGAGGTAGATAACATCATCCAAGGCATAGGCAATTTGGTTTTCAGGCAGTGGCCTTCTTGACCAGTCTGCCCGAGAGTGGGCTTTTTCCAGTTCAATGCCGAGATATTCATGTACCAGGTTTCCATAGCCTATCTGCTCATTGAAGCCCAGTAACGGTGCCGCGATTTGTGTATCAAAGATAGGAGCAGGAACTTGTTTATCCAGCCAGTAAAATATTTCCAGATCCTGGGAACCTGCATGAAATATTTTTAATATGTTTTGATCCTTCAGTAGCGCGGACAGGCTGGATAGATCTGTGACCTTTAGCGTGTCTACAACAGCCAGGTGCTCCTCAGCCTTGATCTGGATCAGGCAAAGCTCCGGAAAAAATGTCTTTTCCCGGATAAATTCTGTATCCAGCACCAGCCATGATTTTTGTCGTAATTGTTGACAAAATGATTCGAGTTGTTGGTTTGTATCGATGTAACTGTGATCTGGCGTTCGCATGAATGGGTTAGAGTGCCTTAAAACGAAAATGAATAGAAAACGTCAACTGCACGCTGGAGACCCTGCGCTGCCTCCAGATACATTCGCTTACTGATATCGTACCTCAGAAAGAGGGTGTCCTGGTTATCGAAAACACTCCTTCCGTACCTGAGCAATAGCCTCGAACTGAGACGACCACTGACCACTACTTGTGTGTCATCACCGCTGCCATCAGCTGCAACGGCAAAATCACTAATACCCAGACTTGACGCAAAATCTGTCGCAAACCCTCGACCCTGTTTTAGAGTTAATGCAATTGCAGCTGTCGCCAGCAGGTTGGACTCCGAGTTTGTATTATCTCCGCCCAAGTCTCTGCCGAGCACTAGATAAGACAAAATACTCTCTTGCGTCTTGTCAGCAGGTTCTGTAAAAAGTGTCACCACTGGGTCTTTTATGGGGCCTGCCAGGTGCAATCCTACAATGCGGTCTTCTGCATCAATTGTCCGTATCGCATCTATGTCGAGATTCGTTTGATCGATGGGTCCGACGAACAGAAGTTGGCCGTTTTCAATAGACAGATCCTGCCCATACGACTTGTAAAACCCTTTTGAAATTAGTATCTCCCCAAGCAACTGTGGCGGATCCTCCCCGGATTTCGCCACATTGAAGTCCCCTGTTAACGATGCATTCATTCCGTAGCCCGAAAGCGATACTTCTTTACCCAGGCTGACAGCAAGGTTTATCGATATGGGCAATCCGGCATCTTGCACCGCTTTATTTTTTTCGAGCTCATCTTCGATTATTATCACGTCATCTGATAGCGACGTTGTCCCTTCAGGGAGTTCTTTGATGTTAATTTGAGCTCTTGGCACATCGACTTTGCCCTGGATGGACAAACCTTTTTTGGTATATCCGATGCGTAGCGCAGGATTGACGATGGAGTCCTGTAGTGGGTTCTGTACTATTACCAGAGAATCACCATCGACCGTGACGTTGGCGATAACATTTTTGTTTATCCACGATATCGTGCCTCCCAGTTTGACAGTCCCCTGACCGGCGTTTAACTTTCCATCTATGTTTGCTTTACTTCCATTAACCAGTATTGCAATGTTGCCACCGTCGATTGACAATGGGAGCGAGTCTGATTGCAGAATCGGTTTTTTAAGATCAACACGTCCGTTGAATGCTGGTTCGGAAAGACTTCCAGAGACTGAACCAACAACACTGATATCACCATCTACTTTTTTAAAGTCTGGCAGAAAGGCCTTTAAAAACCCGATGTTAAATCCTTGAAGAGCAACGTCACCAACGATACTTTGTGTCTTATTCTTCGGATTCATCGTAAACGACACTTGCCCGTTACCCATAGATGTTGAGTTGATATCAAGCTCCGCGTTGATTGTTGTAGGAGTTGCTTGAGCTTTAAGGGCCAATTTGTTGTATAGAAACTTTACCGTTCTTTTCTGTTCATCCTTAACATTGATTGACCCCTGGTCAATTGTAGCCTCGAGATCTGCCTGAAATGGAGATTGTGATCCACCCCATTCCAGTACAGCGTTAGCGTTCAATCCGCCACCTAGTTTGGTGGTTGTCGGCATATAGGTATTAAGAGTTGCGAGACCTAATTTTTTTATACTGATTTTGGCAATCCCGGTATTTTTTGCCAGTAAATTGTTATCGAGACAAATACGCGCGTCTGCCTGTGCCCAACAATGTGCATTAACAGAAAATTCCTTTTGTTCCTGTTTCCACGCTAGCGGGAGTGGTTTACGCAGACTCCATTTCTGTCCGGGAAGCTTGATAGTGGATTTCGCAATCTCACCGGTCCAGTCCATTGTTGGAGTTAACGATCCTGTTGCGGAGAGAGCAATGCTTGATTGTTCGGGGCCGACAACCGAAGAGGTAACCGAGTGATCTAGTTTTGTGCCACTCAAATCAATACTCAGATTTCTAAGTTCCTGTGCATTGATATTCACTATTCCTACATCCAGGTTCACAGTGCTTTCCTGTTCAAACGTCTCCTTGATGTCCGTGCTCAGTTTCAGCTTCCGAAAAAGTGCCTGCGGAGTTCTAAGTAGAGAAGACTGGACATCCAGTTTGATATCCGGCTTTTGCACTGTGCCTGCGAGTTGAATATCACCGGTTAGGTTTCCTGCGACAGTCGGTATCAAATAATGTGTCGCCGGGAAATCCACTTTTGCGCTGATATCCATTGTTTCGGCGACGGTGCCTGTGACTGCAAGTTTATTAGGCCCATTGTCGAGGTCCATATTTTTTATGGTCCAGACATCGTCAGTGGACTTGGATATCCGGGTATCAAGAACAAAAGGAAAATTTCGTAAACTGCCCTCGACAGTGGCTTTGCTGAGATCGAGTGTCCATTGCCCATCACGCGCGTGGCCAGTGGCATTGAACAGTCCATTCAAATTACCAGACATATCCTCCCACTTCGCCCCTGGATTTATATCCTTTGCGATCAATTCTGCAATCCAAGTGGTATTGCTATCCCAACTGGCGGCTGCTGATCCTGTCAGGAATCCGTCCAGCGTAAATATGTTGACGGTATGCATGAGTGCTCTACTTGGGTTAATCAAACCTTTTAGTTCCACAGTTGAGCTCGGAACCTGGGCTCCAACAAGATCGGATTTTGCCTCCATGTTGTAGTCTTTCATGGTGCCCTGCAGATAGAGATAGCCATCGGTCGACTTGATTGTTTCGAAGCTGTCTAACGGCCAACCAGTAGCGTCCCAAAAAACGTTGAGGTTTAATGGTAGATCAGGTTCCAGAGGTTCCACCAGACCACGAAGTTGCAAATCAGCTGCGCCTGTAACAGTGCCGTCAATGTCAAGATTTCGGACTGTATTGCTGATTGTAGCGTTTACCCGTACATCTTTATCGTCAATGATTTTATCCGCAACGAGTGTTAGCTCGGCGTTGATAGGGTAGTCACCTTTTAACTCCATATCACCGGCCAAACTCAGCGAATAGTTTTTGTAGACAGCCGACAGGTCTCGGAGATTAAATCTGGAGCCATTGGTCGATGCGCTCAAGCTGATATTATCAATCTCCATCGGAATGGCGCCGTCAGCGGTATCTAGAATCAGTTTTTTTATTAAAATCTCGTCGGCTTCTATGTCGACGGGTAAGTTTATATCGGGTAATTCGATAGATTTTTTGGGTGGTGTTGTGCTTTTTTCTGGTGAACGGGTTTTTATTGTCAGATTGTCAATGGATAATCTCTGAAGGCAATATTTGTATTTGATCAGGCAGCCGCTATTCCATTTGGATTCAATGCCACTTGCATCTATCTGCAGACCTTCCTGTTCCCATGAGACATTATCAGTTTGTATCCCGCTTTCAAGATTACCCGTAGTCGGTGCAATGACCAGAGCAGGAACAAAGTGCCTTATTTTCTCGGTCGTCCAGCGAAAGCCGTTGTCGGTGCCAAGCAGGAAATAGCTACCGCCGATGAGCCCCACGAACAAGACCAGGATAACGACAAGAAAAATAATCAGTATTCGCTTGATCACAAGTCAGGTCCAAGCGAGAGGTGCAGGGTAAAGTCAGGATGCTCCTCTGAGACTCCAAATGCGAAGTCAATGCGAAATGGGCCAACGGGTGAAAACCACCTTAGCCCGACACCGGCTCCGACACTATAAGCCTGATCGAAATTGTTGAATGCCCGACCGGCATCGACAAAAAGCGCGGCTGCCCATTTGGGTTTGAAGCGATATGTGTATTCCAGACTGGTTATCTCAAGATAGCGTCCGCCAACTACCTCTCCTGCAGGATTGGTCGGAGCCACGCTGCGGTACTTGAACCCTCGAATACTTCTGTCTCCACCTGCAAAAAAACGTTGACTTGCCGGAACCCGTGTAAAATCGTTGGTGCTGATAGCCCCATACTGCAAAGACAATATAAACGTATTTCGTTTGCCGACACTTTTTAGTGATTTAAAGTTGACGAGTGTTTTGTAAAAATCAATGGTAGACAGTAGCTCACGCGATCCATACATGAATTCAAAATGGGCATTGTAGCCTGCAGTGGGGAAGGGCAAACCCCTGCGTTTCGACTTGTTATAACTTATGCCAGGTAATACAAGGTCGGTTTCGTCTTCAACTCCACCAATAGTAGACTTTTCTCTTTCCCAGCGTATAAATAGACTTTCGCGCCACCCGTTGCTCTTTTTTCGAACGCGCTGGAAGTTTAACGTGCTTAGAAAACTCTGGGTATCACCATCATCCAGATTCAATAGTCCGTATTCGAATGACCAATAGTTTGTCAACGGGTGATTCGACCGAGGTATGCGGTATTGAAACGATATGTTTTGCTCTATTTTGGAAAGACCCAATTCTGAATCGAACGAGTGCCCCCTCGTATTGACCAATGGTTTGCTCCAGGTCAGTTTTGTACGCCACTCTGTGTCAGTCGCAAACCCCAGACCGATACCAAGATAGTTCTTGTCCTTGCGTTCGACCTCAATAAGTACGGGAACTTGCTTACCAAATTCATCGCCCCGTTTTGGTATCACGCGGACCCTGGAAAAGTATCCGGTTTCCTGGATGTGTTTGGTCAATTGCACCAGAATTTTTGATTCAAAATAATCGCCCTGCTCAAAGGGTACATAGCGGCGCAGGAACGCCTCATCAAAATAGTCACTATCAAAAAATACATCCGCAAACGTGTAGCGGATTCCGCTGTCAGCAATCAGTGTGATTTCTGCAGTTGAATTTTCACGGCTGATTCGAACTCTGCTGGTCGTAAACTCGAAGTCGAAATATCCTCGGTTTTGAGCCGCATCAAAATACAGGTTTTTGGTGGCTTCATAGTTAGCGTGAGTAAAGACCAAATTCTCTCGAATAGGAATTTTCGCCGCTGGTGGGCTGAAATCTGGATCGGTTTCTGCGTCTCCCTCAATGTCAATCGTTAGTTTTGAAATGAGCACGGGTTGACCTTTGGCTATTTTTATATCTAACCGGGGAGTGGATCCGCTCTCATCCTTACTGACATCAAATTTTGCGTTATAGTAGCCGACAGCCTGCAGGGCTTTGTTAGCCTGCTTAGGTACAGCCTCTACAAAATCTGCAATCTGTGACGGGGAATCGTTGACTGGAGTGCCTAGGTAGACACGTATGTTTCTCTCCAGCGTCTCGTCCACACCTTCAATGTTGATATCAACTGCGGCAGCTGGCGTCAGATAGAAAATCGGGACAATAAAAATCAGGCAGCTTAGTGTGCGTATATTCTTATGCCTGGGTCTTGAAGACCCGCACTCCAAGGCCACGTGCACTAGCGCGATCAGGAAATCAAATACTGAAGTTGGCATCTTGGCGGTGTTCACAAACACGTTTATTGTACTGTATAGTTTAATACCTGAATAAAGACTGAATTAGGTTTCTAGTAGCCCCAAGAGTAGCTCCAAGAGAGCTCCAAGAGTAGCCTCAGGAGTAGCCTCAGGAGCTGGAATCGTGTAAAACCTCGTCGTATTACTACCTGTCTATGCCTACGAAGCAGGTTGGCCGTTTTTTCTCGATTTATAACCGAGAGTGACTCCTGGATCACTCATCCAGGAGCGTGTGCCCAGATTGTGTTTTAGGGTGCAAATTATGAACCCAACTACGTAAGTGCTGCATAATCTGACAACAGTTTTTGCAATTGGCTGGCCTGTGAGTCTGCGCGGTAGAACGCGAATGGCCTGCGGCGCCCCACGTTGGCCCGATTTACCGATACTCCTCGTTGCGTAGCACCACCACGCTCCTTGGGCGATCCATAAATCGGCCTCAGTGGGAACGCCTCGGCTCATCTGTTTCTACCGCGCAGATTCCTGGCCTGGTTTAATCGCTAAAAATCGACCCAAACTACCGTATTGCCCAAACTACCGTATTGATTGAACCCGCCCGGTGGCGTTTCCGGTGGTGTTTATAGTGAATTGTCAGGAAATTGTGATCAAAGTGGCTAATATTTTGTAACAGAGGAACCTTTCGCTTTGACCATACTCCAATTTCAGGATCACATTCAGGCAGGAGCCAAATATTAATCCCATAATTAAACTGAGCCGAAACCACCACTTATGAAACACAACTGTCATAAAACACCAGTATCAGTGAGTATAGCCTTCCATCCGTTCCAGTTCGCTACACGTGGGTTTCTCGGTATCTGTGCTGTGTTAGTACTAGTGACCAGTATGTCGGCGCTTGCCGGTGAGAATCCGTTTCTGGATCTGGTAGATACGGAAGGTGCCAACGCAGATCTCGAGGAAAGTATCGGAGAGGGGAAATGGACGCTTGTCATGCTATGGGCGACTGATTGCACCATTTGTATGGAACAGAAACCGAAGATCTCCGCATTCTATGATAAACATAAAGATACCGGTGTCAATGTACTCGGGATTGCACTAGATGGGCGTGATAATTTAAAAAGCGTAAAAAAATACCTCGCTCGGCACAAACCAACGTTTCCAAATTACGTCGGCGAGCTAGGGGTTGTTGCGGTCAACTACGAGATGCTGACCGAAGAGTCACTTCGTGGCACACCAACCTATTTGTTGTTCAACCGCGAAGGAGAACTAAAAGGCAATAATCCAGGGCCAGTATCGCCAGAGGCTATCGAGAAATTTATTGCCAGGCATGGAGGGTAGAGCCAGCCTTCTCGTCGCCCGATGGTTACCATTTTGCGATTGTTCGCCAGGTGCATTTAAGGCACCTATACTTTAAGAGTATGTCCCAACGCCTGCAGACCAACTTCGTAATCCGGGCAGCGACCGCTGATGATTGCCCGGGTATTCAGTCAATATATTCGCTCGAAGTACTCGAGGCCAGTGCTTCTTTTGAAACCGTGCCGCCCGACGTTGCGGAGATTCAAGTCAGGCAAGCGGCGATCATCGACGCTGGTCTACCCTATCTGGTGGCTGACTCACACGGTAAAATTGCTGGTTACGCCTATGCGTCACCCTACAGAACCCGTGATGCTTACAGATTCACGCTGGAAAATTCAGTGTATGTCGCTCGTCGATCAAGAAATAGCGGTATCGGTTTAAAGCTTCTAAATACACTTGTGAGTATTTGCCGTGAGGGTCCCTGGCATCAAATGGTGGCGATCATCGGCGATTCGGCCAATCAAAGTTCAATCCGGTTACATGAACGAGCAGGTTTTTCTCATAAAGGGGTTTTGACGGATATCGGATTCAAGCATGGGCGATGGGTTGATACAGTTTTAATGCAGTTGGATCTGGATTGAGCAAATCAGTAGTATTTCGTTTTGGAGACGAATCCTTCATGAATACTCCTGGGTAGGGGATTGCGCGGTAGAACTGATTGAGCCGAAGCCGTCCCAATTTGAGTCCGATGTATCTTCCGTAGGAGGCGCGTAGTGGTTCTACACGTAGTGGTTCTATACAACGAGGAGGATCGGTGAATCGGATCATAGTAGGCGCGTGCAGGCCAATCGGGTATTGCTATGCGGATTCCCACGCAGATTCCGGCACAGATTAGTATTGTGAACTACCAATATCAGCAGAAAGATTGGCCATACTGGTTAGGAGTGCCTAGTGCGCGGGCGCAATTTAAATCCTGCCCGGAAGATTTCAGAGTGAGTGAGATCCCAGGATTTGAATTTGCAAATTCCGGGGATCACCTGTGTATTCAAGTAGAAAAAACAAATATTAATACGCGTGATGTTATTGATCGACTGAAAAAGCGGCTAAATCTAAAAGACGTTGATTTGGGCTATTTTGGATTGAAAGACAAATTCGCTGTAACGGATCAGTGGATCAGTATTCACGCACCTGGCAAAACAGAGGAGACTCTGGAGCGCATCAGTCTGCCTGGATGGACATCAACTGGTTGCTCTGGTAGCAATCAGAGCCAATCTTCTGATTTCCGTATTATCCAATCGAAACTGCATACACGTAAGCTACGGATTGGCACCCACAACTCAAATCGTTTCACGATCGTCCTTAGAGATTTCGAGGGAAATAAGGAACTCTTTACAGAGCGATTGGACAGACTTGTTTCTACAGGGTATCCCAATTATTTTGGAGAACAACGATTCGGAATAGGCGGCAGAAATCTGGTACAAGCGATGTCTCTGTTTCGTGCAGCATCAAATGACCCAGGTAGAAATGATAAGGGTAGGAATGACAAGGGTAGGAATGACAAGGGTAGGAATGACAAGGGTAGGAATGATAAGGATGATCTGGGCAGGAAGAGTCAGAGTAGATCCAGGAAAGTGGGTGCAAACAGAAGAGTGAGTCGGGCAAAACGCTCCTTGTATTTGTCTGCAGCCAGGAGCTATCTTTTTAATGTAGTTCTTGGCGAAAGACTTGGTAATGGTAGTTGGCTTACACCAGAACTGAAAGAGCCGTTGATGCTCGCAGGTAGTCGAAGTTTTTTTGAACATGATGGCGATAATTCGACGCTTGCACGAATAAAAGCTTCCGACCTGCACACCACTGGACCTTTATGGGGTTTGAGTGCCTCAGGTGCAAGAGCGTCGGAAGTAAAAGCGTTAAGCGGCCACAGAGAAATGTGCGAAGGGCTCGAAAATGCCAGACTTGAGATGAATCGTCGGGCGTTGCGGGCCAATGTATTCGAGTGTAAGCACTACTGGCTCGACGAGCAGACTATTGAGCTTAACTTTTTTTTGCAGCCTGGATGTTATGCAACGTCGATGTTGCGTGAGCTTATTATTTAGAAGCTCCGGATAATTCAGGGTACAACTCGGCGGCGGCCATGTTGCCTGAATTTCCAGACCTGAACGCACTTGTGAGTGCTAGCCAAAACAATAAAATAAGAAGGGTCGGGTCATACTCTGCAGATTTCACGATGCTGCAACCAGCACCAGCAACGCCGCCAGTTGTAATTGGTCCTTCTTTTTGTCTGAACGACTGTGGAACTTTCACTTCGGTACCTACAGCATCCCTTGCAGCGGTAACAGCCGCGTGAGCGTCAAGCATTCCTGCACCACATTCGAATCTGTTGCAGTCGCGTTCATGGTCGTTAGTCGCAAACGAAGATGTTGATTCGTATAGCAAATATTCAAGTTCTTCATTGGTCAGCGATGGGTTGGCACCGATCATAAGTGATAGCACACCTGCCACTAACGGTGAAGCGACGCTGGTACCCGAAGTGAATCGATGTGTACTACCGGGCAGTGGGGAAAGCTGACCATCGTTTGCAGCAACAATAATCTCGTTGGCATCACCAGTGTCGCTTTCCCCGCCTGGTGCAGCGATATCAGCGTCTAAACCGTAGTTGCTATAATTGGCTCTTTTACCTGATGCATTCACTGCACTCACCCCAATCACATTTTTGCAGTCTGATGGCGCGGACGGGCTGTTGTTGAGGTTACGACCCTGATTGCCAACGGCTGCAACCACAATTGCGCCTGCCGCATTGGCGTCATCAATTGCACGTTGGTCTGCTGGACCGCAGACATCATCAATGCCAAGACTGAGATTGATTATTCTTGCTGGAGTAGGGTTATACGGTAGCGTCGGATCATCGACCCCTGCTGCCCATCTAATAGCATCAATCAGGTCCGATCGACTGCCGCCACAACGGCCCACAGCACGTACAGGGAGAATATTGGCTTTGCGATCAACACCGACCATTCCGATGCCATCGTCGCCATTGGCTGCTATCAATGATGCTATCGCAGTTCCATGCCAGGTGCTATCCATCACCACGCACTCGAGACCTGCTGATGAGGCTCGGCTCTTAAAGTTAGCCGCGACACCATCGCCTGGATCAGTGGCGTCGGGATCTCTACCGTCAGTGTCGTTTGCTCTGGCAAAGTTAAAATCCGAATCAACCGGCAACAGGGTCTCCGGGACATCGTTCACGCCAGAAACAAAATCGTATCCCGCCAATAACCGGTTGCGGAGGTCTGTGTGTTCGTAGCGGACACCAGTATCAATGATTGCGATTGTCGTTTCAGATGAGCCCCTGGAAATTTCCCAGGCAGCCTCAAGATTAATACCGGCCACAGATTTTGAACTGTCGTGAAGTGACCATTGATCTGGAAACAGTTCGTCATTTGGGCGAGCCTGGACAGTTACGGCCGCATCCAGTTGACCGTATTCGATGAGTTCCAGGTGCATGAGTTGAGTTATCAGGTGGTTAAGTCTGTCTGCTTCAATTCGTCCTTCGAACTCCAGCACCTGCGATCCACCCGACATTGTTCGTAGGTGAGTTACGCGTAAACCAGTTAGTTCCACAATGTTCTGCAACAAGGCTGTGGGATGGTGGCTATGTGGCTTGATGATGATGCGGGTAGGTTTGGCATCTTCTGTTGCGGTTGCCGCTGTTGGGCGATTAAAGTCTGCCCCAGCTGCCCAAGGAGGAGCCGGCCTGGTGTCTATGGACAGCAGAACCAGTAGGGGCAGTAGTCCGGCGATAGTGATGAATTGCAGAAGGCTGCCAGGCCCGACGGTAATTTTGGTACTTGTGTTGGATAGCAGTTGCATTAGCAGGCACTAATGCAATAAGCGTGTCACTACTTGTCTTTAATCAGGATTAGTGACCGATAAAGGCTAATTTTTCTCTTCTTGCGGAAATTAAGTGGATTAGTTACGCCATCAGGTCTCGTTCAAGCGGGGCATCAGCATCACCAGGTTACAGGGCATAGTCCTGTTGTCGAGTTGGTGGCGAATAATCTGTTCGAAGGCGAGTTTGCAGGCGCCGGATGATCCGGGCAGTACAAATATAAAGGTGGAGTTGGCTACCCCTGAGAGCGCTCTCGATTGTAGCGTAGATGTCTTAATCTCATCGTATGAGAGCATTCGGAAAATTTCTCCAAACCCCTGGATTTCCTTGTCGAGTAGCGGCTTTATCGCCTCTGGAGTGCCATCTCGACCGGTGATGCCCGTACCGCCAGTGGTTAGTATCGCATTGATGTCGGGATTAGCAATCCAGCTCGACACGACTTCGCGAATTTGATATTTGTCGTCTTTAACCAGTGCTGTCGCAGTGCAATGATGACCCTCAGCCTCGGCACTCTCCTTTAAAAGCTTGCCGGAGACATCTTCAGCTTCAGTGCGCGAATCGGAAATGGTCAGCACTGCGATGTTCAGTGCTATAAATACGGTATCTGTGTTCATGGTATTGGATCACGCTGTAGTAGATTCAGGTATAAGACCTGATTCATCATAACAGGCTTGTGGTCTCTGGTAGAATGCCCTGTGCCAGGAGAGTCTGGCAGTTTGATGTCGTGTCACAGGTTATACATGTCTGAGCGTTTACAGAAAATCCTTGCAAATACCGGTCTGGGGTCGCGCCGGGAGCTCGAAACCTGGATTACCGACGGTGATGTGAATGTCAACGGCCGTCAGGCAAAACTTGGAGACAAAGCAGAGGTAGACGACAGCCTGACGGTTAGGGGTAAGTTCTATCGAGTCGTGGATGAGGGCAGGACGAAGCGTCGTGTAATCGCGTACCACAAGCCACTCGGTGAGATCACCACTCGAAATGATCCTGAAAACCGCAAAACCGTGTTTGACCGGATGCCGCGACTCCAAACAGGCAGATGGATATCAGTCGGGCGACTGGACATCAATACACTGGGTCTGCTGCTGCTAACCAATGATGGTGAACTGGCGAATGCGTTGATGCATCCATCATCACAAATTGAACGCGAGTATGCTGTGCGGGTAAAAGGTCGGGTGTCTCCGGAAATAGTAGAGCAATTGTCTGCCGGTGTAGATCTCGAGGACGGTCCTGCAAAGTTTGACAGTATTCGTCACGAGGGCGGAGAAGGCATTAACCAGTGGTTTCGTGTGGTCGTTCGTGAAGGACGAAATCGGGAGGTGAGACGGCTTTGGGAGTCACAGGATTTACAAGTCAGCCGGCTCATCAGGGTCAGGTATGGGCCTGTGTCATTACCCAAATGGTTGCATCGCGGGCGTTATGAAGATCTCGAGCAAAAAGAGCTTTCCGCTCTGCTGTCGGCCGTAGGAATTGATGACAAGAAAGCTACCAGTAGCCTGGTTGCCACACCAGTGCATCCAAGAAGTAAACGAAAAGCGAAGCGGCGCTAGAGTCTGCGGGCCAGGGTTCTGCGGGCCAGGGTTCTGCGGGCCAGGGTTCACTGTGTCAGGTTTCAATCTGTAGTGGTTAAGTAACCAGGAAGATCGGCAAATTGGGCCAAAGGGAGGGGGCGTAGGCCCTTCGCGTTCAGCCGCTCAGAATCCCGGGGGCTCTTTCCGTAGTTTGTAATGAAACTCTGCTGTGGTAGTATTCTCGCCCTCAATTGGCACAGAGTAGAGTGCTTGTCTTCAGTATCGGTTCACGGCAGTAGCGAATGGCAGCAGAACACTTATTTCGTGTCAGGTTTATAAGTCAAGATAAAATCTATGAAGTCTATGTCAGGGAAGTTTTCCAGGGAGACATGTACGGATTCGTCATTCTTGAGGATTTTGTATTTGGCGAAAACACCTCAGTCGTTGTAGATCCTTCCGAAGAGAAACTGAAAACTGAATTTGATGGCGTTCGCCAGACTATCATACCCATGCATTCGATTATAAGAATTGATGAGGTCGAAAAAAGAGGAACAGCGAAAATAGCGGATCTGGATGGAAAAGTAGCCCAGTTTCCCTCGCCGATTTACACGCCAAAAGGTACCGAGTAGCTTCAGCTCAGTGGCATCTGAATTCCAGAACCAGGTAGTCTCGGTCCGACGCTTCGGGTTGTGCGCATTGGCGTCCGTGGTGGGACATTGATATGGGCAGGCACTAATTATGTAGGTCATATTTGGGTTTCCCCTGTATTTGGGTTTCCCTTGTATTTGGGTTTCCATTGAGTGAGTGACCCCGCCTTGCAAGCAAGGCACAGTCAGGAGAGGTGTCCGAGTGGTCGAAGGAGCCAGCCTGGAAAGTTGGTATACGGTTTACGCCGTATCGAGGGTTCGAATCCCTCTCTCTCCGCCAAATAATCTGGTATCTCTGCAGAGAGTCTCTGCAGAGATACCAGAAACCCAAAATATATCAAACAGTTGCACCACACCAAAAGGCGTGCGGTTTTACGGCTGGCGGATTACCAATTGGCTTGCAGGTTGTGGCCGGTCCCCGAGCCGGGTGGCCGCTGATCTGTGCAGCAATATGCATTGAAGAGTTGCCTGCACTGGATCTTCGGCCTATAGAGCCTCGCGAGTAATATGGAGCACCCGATGATGCGAGACAGCCGTTACGACATACTTTTCGAACCTGTTGAAATCGGACCGGTAACGGCCAAAAACCGTTTTTACCAGGCGCCGCACTGCAATGGCATGGGCCGCAGTTTTCCGTCGAGTATGGCGGCGATGCGTGGTGTCAAGGCTGAAGGTGGTTGGGCGGTTGTATCTACCGAGCAAATAGACATTCATCCCTCCAGCGACATTACCCCGTCCACCGAAGGACGACTCTGGTCGGACAGGGACATTCCCTATCTCGCTCGCATGTGCGAGGCGGTGCACGAGCACGGTGCACTGGCGTCCATCGAACCGGTACATAACGGCAAATGGGCAGCCAACCTGTACAGCCGCGAGGTCCCTCTTTTCCCAGCACACATGCCGAACCCAGATGGCGTGCCGGTGCAGGCGCGCGCGATGAACAGGAAGGATATCCGCGACTTTCGTCGATGGCACCTCGATGCCGTTAAACGCGCCCAGCGAGCAGGTTTCGACATCATCTGTTGCTATGCCGGGCACAATCTTTCGATTCCGGGCATGTTCATGTTGAGTCGATACAATCAGCGCAGCGATGAATACGGCGGCTGCCTCGAGAACCGGGTTCGCCTGTTCCGGGAAATCATCGAAGATACTAAGGATGCGGTTGGTGACACCATGGGTGTCATCGTTCGTTTCTCCGTCGACGAATTGCGCGGCACGCAAGGACTCGAGGCCGACAAGGAGGGCCGAGAAGTTGTCGAAATGCTGGCCGAACTACCCGATCTCTGGGATGTAAATGTCGCCGAATGGCGCAACGACAGCATGACCAGCCGTTTTTCGGAAGAGGGGTATCAGGAACCCTTCATCGAGTTCGTGAAAAAGGTCACAAGCAAGCCCGTGGTTGCGGTCGGGCGCTACACCTCGCCCGATCGCATGGTATCCCTCATCAACAAGGGTGTTGTCGACATGATCGGCGCGGCGCGTCCATCGATCGCTGACCCATTCCTGCCGAAGAAGATTGAAGAAGGCCGCATCGAAGATATCCGCGAATGCATTGGCTGCAACATCTGCGTCGCCTGGGACAACATGCAAGCGCCGATGCGCTGTACGCAAAACCCTACCAAAAGCGAAGAGTGGCGCCGGGGATGGCATCCGGAGCGGATCGCTCCGCGCGCCGATGACGGCGCGGTACTGATCGTCGGTGCTGGCCCTGCAGGACTTGAAGCAGCACTCGCTGCTGGCAGACGAGGTCACGACGTCATCCTGGCGGATGCCGCCGACGAACTCGGCGGCCGCGTTACGCGCGAAAGCCGCCTGCCTGGTCTTGGCGCCTGGTCGCGGGTGCGCGATTACCGCACATACCAGATTTCACAGATGGCCAATGTCGAAGTCTACCTGTCGAGCACCCTGGATGCGCCCCAGATTCTCGAATATGGTATCCCGCACGTAGCTATCGCGACCGGTGCGGGCTGGCGCCGTGATGGCTACGGAAGACAGCATCAATTTCCGATTCCGGGTCTCGACTCCGGACGGGTACTGACGCCGGACGATATCATGGACGGTACCGAATTGACGCCCAGCGTATTGGTATACGACGACGATCACTACTACATGGGTTCGGTTATGGCCGAGAAACTGGTGGCGGATGGCTGCAAGGTCACTCTGGTGACACCGCAGACCATGGTCGCTTCATGGACAGAGTTAACGCTGGAGCAAGACCGTATCCAGGCACGCATGCTGGAACTCGGTGTGAACATCATAGCCGGTCACGACCTGCGGGCGGTCGATAGCGATCGCGTCACCCTCGGCTGTATCTACTCGGGAAAACAGCGCGAAATGGAAGCATCATCGATTGTCATGGTGGTATCGCGCCTGCCACATGACGATCTCTACTATCGACTTGCCAGCGACGAACAGCAACTGCGTGACGCCGGGATCAGGACACTGAAACCCATCGGTGATTGCCACGGTCCGGCGACCATCGCCGCCGCGTTTTACGAGGGCCATCGTTTCGCGAGAGAGCTGGGCGAAGCCGAAGCAGACATCCCGTTCAGGCGCGAAATCACCGAGCTCGATACTGACTTTTCCCTGCCGTAGCAGACCGGCAGGCCCTGCCAGGCATTTGAGTTACTACAGGTCAGCAATTTGCGCATCGATCACTTCGATCATGCGTTGTCGAATCGTTACGTTGTGTATTCTAAAAACTCGTCTGTCATGATATTTCCCTGTATATTCCTGTTTGTCAGGGAATGGTCGGGAGACTGGTTCGCATCAGAATGCAATGGGCTTTTTTGCTTTTCCGGGAGCAGTTTTGGCCTGAGAGTCTGCACCGCGTGCCATTCGCGTTTTAACGCGCAGACAGCTCAGCTCTTCCAAGCACAGCCCGAAGGGCAGGGCAGCTTGCTGTGAACTGCCCCCGAACTACCTGGGATCGAATACAATACATGAGACTCAGCCTGGGTCTTGTTCCAGCGAAGAAACACTACTGAAAAACACGTCCGGATGTTCTCTTTTTTTGAAAAATTGCTACAAGCTTTCCCAGCGGAAGAACCTCGGTCTCCTCCCGGAAAACTCGTTGCGTTCTGTTATCACTACTGTCGGGACGCTCGATTTTTACTGCTGATAATGGCGGTGCTGTCTGCATTGATAGCATTGACCGAAGTTACCTTGTTTTCATTTTTAGGCGAACTTGTAGATCTGCTAGGTACCGCGGAAAAATCAAGTTTTGTAGAAGATCACTTATCCCGTTTTCTGGAAATGCTGTTGGTCATCCTGATTGTATTTCCTGTCCTTGTGGTTGTTCAAACCCTGCTAGTGCATCAATCCCTGCTGGGCAATCTGCCTATGATCATGCGTTGGCAATCGCATCGCTATCTACTTCGCCATAGTATAGATTTTTTCAACAACGAGTTTGCTGGACGAATCGGTACAAAAGTCATGCAAACATCGCTCGCCGTTCGCGAAACGGTGATGAAGCTGTTGGACATTCTGGTTTATGTCATCGTTTACGTATTGAGCACACTTTGGCTGATGGCGAGCAGCGATATCAGGTTGATGGTGCCGCTGCTGATCTGGATAGTTGTTTATTGCTCTATTTTACGTTACTACGTGCCTAAACTTCGCCAAGTGGCGAGAAAACAAGCTGACGCACGAGCTTTGATGACGGGTCGTGTGATTGATAGCTACACAAATATCTCGACTGTTAAGTTGTTTTCTCATGCCGGTAACGAAGCATCGTATGCGAAGGATGGCATGGCAAATTTTCTTGATACTGTCTATTTGCAGATGCGACTGTCTTCAAAAATCACCTTGTGGGTTGATATCGGCAATATGGTTGTTCTTGCCGTCACGGCATTCGTCAGTATTTACCTTTGGACTCTAGGCGCCATAGGAGTTGGTGCTATCGCTATTGCACTAGGCGTACTGTTACGACTACATGGTATGGCGCACTGGATAATGTGGGAGATGTCCGCATTGTTCGAAAACATAGGCATTGTGCTGGACGGTATGACTACGCTATCGACCAAAAGAACAGTAGTAGATCACGTTCAGGCAGCTGAAATGGCCAAAGTGAAAGGCAATATTGTCTTTGATGGAGTTAGTTTTAATTACGGCAAGAAAGACGTCCCCGTTATAGATGATCTTACTTTTACAATTGGCGCTGGAGAAAAAATCGGATTGGTAGGACGATCAGGGGCAGGCAAAACAACCATTGTGAATATCTTGTTGCGTTTGTACGACATTCAGTCTGGCTCAGTTTGCATTGACGGGACCAATATAAAAACAATCACACAAGACAGCCTGAGAGCAAATGTGGGTGTTGTGACGCAAGATACATCGTTACTACACAGGAGTGTGTTTGAAAATATTGCTTACGGTAAAACGGGCGCAACCATGGAGGACGTTGTGATTGCGAGTAAGCGAGCGAACGCATTCGAATTTATTCTGGATCTGCAGGACAATCAAGGTAGATCCGGATTTGATGCGCATGTGGGTGAACGCGGAGTCACATTATCGGGGGGTCAACGCCAGCGCATCGCAATTGCTCGAGTGTTTTTAAAAGATGCACCAATTTTAGTACTGGATGAAGCCACGTCAGCGCTCGATTCTGAAGTCGAGGCTGCCATTCAGGAGAATTTGCTGGAACTTATGGAAGGCAAGACCGTAATTGCTATTGCACACCGTCTTTCAACTATTGCAGCGCTTGATAGATTACTCGTTCTTGATGATGGCAAACTGGTCGATGAAGGCACGCACACGAGACTGGTTGAAGAGGACGGACTGTATGCGAGTTTGTGGCGCCGACAATCTGGCGGATTTATTGGCTTGGCATCGTGAAATTTGTATTGACAGCTCGACAAACAGTTGACCTATTTTAAGGCTTATACACAGTGCCTGGATGAATTCGAAGTGTCAAAAAATCGACTACTATTGATCATCTCAAAGGTAATGAAATTGTCGTAACTTCTTGAATTTTAGATTAATCTCTACTTTTTCTGCCGACTTGTTACATTACACCTGATTAATTGTTAAATATACACAAGGGTTTCTTCCAAGGTTCTCCACAGAGTTATCCACAGCTATATAGTGCTATTTTGGTCGACGTCATAAGATAGCGCACCAATGCCGGTGAAAGCTTTTAGGGAATTTCGACTATTTTTAGTTTTATTGGAGTGTCGCGCTCAATAAGCGCCTTCGCGCGTGCCAATTGATTCTGCTGTGATTCGCTTGCAGTACCGTGTTGAATCACGACCTCCATTACCAGAGAATCGAAGTCATCTGCGGAAATGGTTGTTTTCAACCCGGATTCCTGCGCTGAGACGTAACCCCGCTGAGTCATAGGCTCCAAAAATTTTCTGTTTATCTCGGATGCCTCGAACATCATCATATCGTATACCGCATCAGGTATCGTGTCGTGATAGCTGGCACTGGAAAGATCTTTACTGATGACTGCCACTGCTGTTCGGTTCTGCAGAAAATCTACTACAGGATAATTTCTTACTGTCGACAATGCAGATTCGAAATCACTGTGGTGCGCGAAACCGTCCTCGATCTCGAAGCCGCGCTTGGTGCCATAGTATAGTTCGAAATAACTCATGCAGTTGGAAGCAGTGGCATCGCGAAAACTGGCTAGTGTGAAGCTTGGTTTCAGTAGTGATGTCTCTGACGAATTACATTCGTTGTCTTCGTTGTCTTCGTTGTCTTCGTTGTCTTCGGTCGATTCGTGTTTGGATTCTTCAGGGAGTGCTACTGTAAAAGGCGAATTTATTAGCGAACACAACTCTTCTTGTTCTGTTTGTACTGCTGACTCCATGGAGTAAGCCTTTTCTACGGCGCGTGCGGCTGAAACAGCGTGAAAGTTTCGTTTGTTGGCAAGGTATTCCTGATCTGAACTTTGAGTGGCGAAGGAAAGTTCATTGATATGCTGCTTAATTTTCAAGATAGTACCAAAAACAGAATATTGCACCGAGATTGAATGCCTGGTTTTGTCAATCACTTCCAATACTTTTCCGGTAGAGGAGCGTTTCGTGATAGCAATATCCTGAGGATCGAAAATCGGTTTTTTGACTGATGTGTTAACCTTAGGTTGTTCCCAGCCGCGCAATACATCTGTCGGTGAATTGCTCAAGTCCGAGTTGCTCTTGAATAGATGATATGAGTTAATATTTTCATCAAATTTGAAAGATGAACTTTGTGTATAACAGTTCTTACAAAGCGATATATGTGATTCTACGATAGTGGCTGGTGATTCACTATTGGAAGTAGAGATCTGAAAACTTCCTGTCTCACCATTGCCACCTTCTATTGTTACGTTGGTGAAATTATTTGAATTTGACGTCGAAGATGTTTGACTCCGGTACTTGATTAGCGCATGTTGGTTTTCCAGAAAATTATCCGTGCGGACAGGCAAGCCACTTTTGTCGTATTCGAATGATGAGATCCGTCCTTGTTCCGGCGTGCTTATGCCGGTAATTAACTTTTCGTTGATCGGGTCTTCGTAATGATAGGAACGTATGATTTGATTATTACGAGACATACTTACAAGGTTTGACCCGCTGTATTTGTAAGACAAAATTGTCTCATCCGGTAGTTTTATTGCGGTAATTTGATGCTGAAAGCCAGGAACATCGGAATAGAAAAAGCTCAGTTTTTCATTCGTTGAGTTGGTGATACTTTCAATATAATCGTTTTTATAAAAAATGTTTGCCGAACGGTTGTCTGGCCACTCGATGGAGACTGGGAATGGCCCTCTAAAAGTTATTGTTCGCCCGTTACCCGATATCCAGCGTCGATACCACTTACCAGCTTCAACATAGCCATCAGACTTTAGCTGTGAACTATACCTGGGTACAACGGGGGACAGCCCTTCTGCATTTATACGCGTGAATATAATTTCCCGTCCATCACTCTGTGTAAGCAGCATTTTCGAATTTGACAACCGTCTGAGGTGCAGTAGGTAAGTCATACTCCAACCAGATCCAAGCCCGACATCGATGTGAGACTTCTGGCTGTTGTAGTGGCGGGTTATACTTAAAATTGAATCTTTGTTTACATAGTCTGTTTCACGTTGATACTTGTTGCCTGTTACAAAGTTTATCGGGTTGCCCACATGTGAGTTAACTGACACTGGAAGCGCGACGCTGCCCGCGTCTGCAATGTTTGAACATGCTGTATCGCCTGCGGACGTATGACAATCGGTTGTCTCTGCCTTCAGCATTGGCGCGTGAAAGCAAAGAAGAGATACGCTTAACACTATGAATAGATTTTGTGTAGTTGAAATATTAACCGAGTGCCGACTGGAGAAAATTGAAACTTTTTGAGTCGTTTTTCCGGTTAGTACGCTGATTGTATTGCTAGACATATCATGACTTCCGTGTCTGATAATGGAGTTTTATGTATAAATTACTTTAAACAAACTTCTCCATAATATATTTGTGATGCGTCTCTAATACCCTGGATTTGTTTTTTTCCCTTGCTTCTGGTCTTAGTCTCTGGTCTTAGTCTCTGGTCTTAGTCTCTGGTCTTAATCTCTGGTCTTAATCTCTGGTCTTAATCTCTGGCGCTAGTCAATGGTATAAACCACCAGTAATTGGGTGCTGTTCACTGACGGGTTAAGCAGATTACCCTGAAAAAAACATTGACGCAATATACTTTACTGATATATTGTTTATACAGGAGTTGTAATTTACCAGACCAAAAGGATAAGGTCCTCCACTATGAACACATACTCTATTCGTTTTCCCTGTTTTCATTTCCCACGTTTTCATTTCCCGTGTTTTCATTTCCGGCATACTCATCTCGTTCAGTGTGGGCGGCAGGCCACTCTAACAAATATGACACAAGTGGTATGCCACGGAGCGCCGTGTCGTAGTCTCTGTCGGATTTTTTGTCGCTGCGAGGAGGCATATACTCCGCAGTCACCGTTACCAAACTCACAGTTGTTCAGGTCGCGGATTTATAATATTCGGTCTGCAGGGCCACGATTATCCAGTTCTCGAAATGCAGGGTCTCGATATACCGGATTTTTATTGGCTTGGGTGGCGATAACAACGGTAGCCGTCATTCTCTCCTCGGCAATTGTCCAGGCGAACCAGTCACCGTCTGGTCCGCAACTGATTCCATCGAAGTCTGAACCAACAAAACTCTCCCGGACACGTGTTCCATCTTTTTCAGCAACCTTGTTCAACTATAACCGCTTCAATCAGTTACGTGAGGATCGATCGGTAGTATTCATGAGTGATTCGGGTGTTCGAATAGTTGATATCCGCGGTGAGCACAATACGCCTCATAACGAATTCATACAGAATTTTAATTCCAATCAGGTGTGGCTGGTTTCAGTTGAGCGAGAAATATATGTTGGCTTCCCCATACCGAATTTTGATCAACCAGTATTTAGTACAGCGATTGACACCGTTTCAGATAATCAAACCGCAGTTTCCGGAATTATGACAGTGGAGCCTTGTATGACCTATTCAGGTCGTAGGAAGGGTAGAGCGAGCTGGCGTGGATACGAAGTAGAAATATGGGAGTGTACATCAGAAAAAGGTACCCTGACGAAACAACACTACAGTAAAGACTGGGGGCTGGTGGTCCGCGAAGAGACGGCTGACGGATCCGTATCGGAGTTACGGGATATAAAATTAATGGATTTTCCCGACCAGTGGTTTGCACCATCAGAGAGATACAGGCAAGTTGAATTATTTGAATTTGTTAAAGGAGTACCGCCAATACCTGCTTATCACGAGCCGTCAAACAGGCCAAGTTTGGTTGAGCAGTAATGTTGTTTAAGCCGTATTCAGGCAGCAGTATTTCGTTCCGACTAAGTAATAAAATTAATAAAATCAGGTGTGCGAATAATGATCAGAGCTGAGAAATCCAAAGTGAAATCGTGTGGAGTATTGCAAAATATTAAACAGTTAATGTTAACTGTGACATCAAGTGGATCACGGTATAAAATATATGTGAATAGTTAGATGTTTTTGCACATTTAATTAAAATAAAACTGTGAACCAGAGCGCTAAAAACCAACGTTTTTAGGTAACTGCTCACACCCCAGCGGCAGTAATTTTGCCGGTCAATGCCATTTGAATGGCTACCAGCGGATTGTATCCCTG
>JAVJHY012107213.1:0-27709 GCA_035593235.1 Phascolosoma agassizii
GCCGCAGTGCTCGGCCTGGCCGACGCGAATGGCTGGTGCCTCGTCCCGACCGGCCGCGGATCGAAGCTGGGCTGGACAGCGCCCGCCGCGCGCGCGGACTTGGCTCTCTCGACAGAACGACTCGCGGGCGTCGTCGCCCACGTGCCCGACGACGGCACGCTGACCGCGCTGGCGGGCACCGGCTTCGACGAGCTGCGTGGACGCGCTCGCGAGGGCGGCCACTGGCTGACGCCAGACGTCCCCCACCCCGGATCGGCCACGCTCGGAGGCGCCGTCGCTGCGAGCCAGAATGGACCGGACCGCCTGCGCTTCGGACCGCTGCGCAACCACGTCCTCGGCACGCGCGTCCTCCTGGCCTCGGGCGTCGGGTCCCGGAGCGGCGGCCGGCTCGTGAAGAACGTCACCGGCTTCGACCTGTCGAAGCTCTGGTGCGGCTCCCACGGCACCCTCGCGCTGCTGGTCGAGGTGACTCTGCGGCTGTTCCCGGCGCCGGAGCTCGAGCGCTCGGTCCTGGTCGGCGCTGCCGACGCGGGCGAACTGGCACAGCTCGCCCGCGCGGCGCGCGACTGGATCCGAGACGGGCTGGGTGACGATGCAACTATCGTCGGGCAGGCGGATGCGTGGCGCAGCACGTCGGATTCCGTTGGACGGTTTCTCGCCGAGTGCGCCTACGCGGCTCCTGACGTGTACGTGCCCAAGGCCACGCTCACAGCGGCGTACCACGGATTCTGCTCGTCCGAGGGCCTCGCTCGTGTAGCTCAACACGAGTTCACTCGACGACTTCGCGAGGAGTTCCCACAGTGCAGTCCCGGACAGGTTCGACGCGGCGGCGGAGCGCCCCAAGATATGGCGAGGGATCACTCTCCGCGATGCGTGACCGACGTCACCCCCGTCCCCCTCGGTGCCGGTTGCCTCCTGTACGTGCGCTCGTGGGGCGCAAACCGGCCCCCGCGGTGACGCTGGTGACGTCGCGGCGACTAGTTGCCCATGCGACAAGCATAGGATCCAATGGAAGGATGGCCCGTCGAGTGGTCGGGAGTCTTGTCGGACAGCGTCAGCCCGAGAAAGCTGCGCAGCGCCAGCGAGTCCGCGCAGCGCCACGCGATTCCGCGCTCCGACCCGATGCCTTCGAAGTAGCCCACCAAGAGCATCCGCACGTACACGCCCGGCGCCAGTCCCGGTCGGCCGACGTTGCCCGCGTAGAACTTCGTGCACGCCTGCTCGACGAACTCGTCGAAGTTCGCCTCGGCCAAGAGCTTGTTCACCCGCTGGTAGAACGGGTGGCCCGGCGACTTCACCAGATCCAACGACGGGATCCAGAGCTCCTCTTGCTGCGTCTTCCCTCGCTTCCCAATCGCCATCTGATCGACCTCCTGGCTTCGGGATTCACCCTACTTTGAATCGACTCACGCCGTTCAAGCACGGAGACGAGTTTCACCACGGGCTGCTAGGGCGGCTGCTCGCGGCATAGGGATAGCCGCGACTACAGATCCGTCGATCACCGGACCGAGAAATGGACTCCCATGACAAACAGAAACCGAAGACCACTGTTGCTACTCGCCGTCCTGGGCCTGACCTATGCCGTCGGAGCCGTCGTCAAGGAGCCAGAGCCGGTGCGCGTGCGAAGGCTTGAGCGACCGGTCTATACGGAGACCAGCTGGAGCGAGTTGAACGCGAGCGTGGATGCTGCGCAGCTGGAAGTCGAGGCCAGACTCGAGCGCGATGGCGGGTTGCGGCCGATACTTCACGGCCAGCCCAGCGGGGACAACGCCATGGACCACTATCAACTGGCCATGGCGATGGTTCCTAGCGACCGCTCCTGGGAAGACTTCGTCTTGGTGTTCGCCACCATGCGCGAGGACGACGGCGAGGAACTGGATGCGCACAGAGCGTTCGCGCTCGAGATCGCACCGCTGCTGGCCGAATTGCGCCGAGGTGCCCAATCCGAACGCTGCCAATATGAGATCAACTGGAACGGCGAGGGGCTGCGCTGGGCCTACGGGCTTCATCCCGAATCGTTCGACCAGTATGTCGCCTACCGCATGCAGCTCGCGGCCTATCGCGCCGCGCTGATCAAGCTTGTGGACGGGGATTCGGAGGAGGCGCTCTTGATCTTCTTGGACTGTCTTCAGTTCGCTCGCGATATGTCCGCCTCTCCCATTCTTCGCGACAGTGTGTGCGGCGGTCAGAGCCTGGTGCCCGAGTGGATCCTCCACTTCGGCCAACTGGGTGGATGGGACCTCTTCAGCGACGAGCAGATCAAGCGCTGGATCGCGGCCTCCCTTACGGTTGACGAGGGGCTCGAACTCGGGGGCCATCAGGAGATGGTGCAGATCATCATCAACGTTCGCGGAATGGCTGCCTTCCTCGAGGACGCGCAAGACGCCTTCGATCGCGGGGCGAGGGAGCTGGATCCCTCTGCGCCGGAGGACCACGCCCGGCTAGTCGAGCAGATGTTCTATGAGTACACCGCTCTGCTCCACGTCACGAGGGAGTGCGCAGATGCCTTGGTCCGAGATCCGCTGCGCGGAACGACGCGCGTCCGCGAGCGCTTCAAACAGAACTTTGAAGGGGAGTTGGAGTGGGTCTTCTACGCCCTGTGGCAAGGCTCCGCCCTGCGGTGGCGGGGTATGACCAAACTCCGGCTCCTGCAGCTGGGGCTTTCCAGGTCCATCGGCGTTGACGGTCCGCACACCGAGTCGCCCCTCGGCGAGCCCCTTCTCACGAAGCGAGCGGAAGGGCAGGACTCGTTCTACATCGATCAACACTGCGCCGGCGGTGCGCAGTCTTTGGAGGTCGTCTTGGCTTCGAGCGACCGCTGACAGACGGAGCGCTGTGCGTTTCGAGCGCTTGCCAGGCCGTGGCGGCCCCTGTTCCTGATCGCTACTCACGTAATGGCCCCCCTGACCTTGTCCCCGGAATCCGGTCCACGCCGAGGTAGAGCTTCCGCCTAGAATTCTCCCCGGAGGAGACATGCGGAAATCACGATTCACAGAAGAGCAGATCGTTGCGATCCTGAAGGAATCCGAAGGCGGCATGGCAACGAGCGATCTCGTTCGTCGCCATGGCATCAGCTCAGCGACGTTCTACAACTGGCGCAAGAAGTACGGCGGTCTCGACGTCAACGAAGCGAAGCGTTTGAAGCAGCTCGAGCAGGAGAACCGGCGGCTGAAGGAGATCGTCGCGGACCTCAGCCTCGACAACCGCATCCTGAAGGACGTCGTGTCAAAAAAGTGGTGAGCCCTGCGTGCCGCCGCGAGGCCGTCGACTACATCGAAGAGAAGCACCAAGTCAGTGAGCGACGTGCCTGCAAGCTCGCAGGGCTATCGAGGTCGGTGAAGCGATACCGATCGATCCGATCGGAGCCGCACGGCTTTCGGGAGCGCATGCTCGCGCTTGCTGCGGAGCGACCACGCTTCGGCTACCCGCGCATCCACATCATGCTTCGACGCGAAGGCTTCGAAGTGAACAGGAAGCGCACGTATCGGATCTACCGCGAAGAGCGGCTACAGGTCCGCAGGAAGCGTCGAAAGCGGGTATCCGCTGCACCGCGCGAGGCGAAGCCGGTCCCCGATCGCCCGCACAAACGCTGGTCGATGGACTTCGTCAGTGATTCACTGCAGAGCGGGCGATCGATCCGCGTGCTGAACGTGATCGACGACTGCACACGTGTGTGCGTCGCGATGGAAGTCGACTTTTCGATGTCTGGTGATCGCGTGAGCCGAGTGCTCGATGGCGCAGCGGCGAAGTACGGGTGGCCCGAATCGATCGTCGTCGACAACGGCCCGGAGTTTACGAGCAAGGCGCTCGATCAATGGGCGTACGCGCGCGGCATCAAGCTGCATTTCATCCGCCCCGGCAAGCCCGTGGAGAACTGCTTCGTCGAGAGCTTCAACGGCAAGTTTCGAGCGGAGTGCCTCAACGAGTCGTGGTTTACGAGCCTCGACGACGCACGCCGAATCATCTGCGCGTGGCGACGCGACTACAACGCGGTCCGCCCTCACCAGTCGCTCGGGGGAACAACTCCCGAAGCCTACGAGCACAGCCTCTCCTCCGGCTCGCCCCTTCGGGGCTCCCCTCCGGAGAGGCTGGCACTCCTAACCCGCGCTGGCACTAGCCGGCACGAACAACACCAACCTACGACCTGCGGAGTCTAGCTCTGCGTGGTACTGACTTGGGTACAAGGTCATGAGCACGCCGACTCGATCTCACGCGGCGATCCCGCAGACGCGTCGTGCCGTGGCTCTCGATTGTCGCCTTGCCAGTCCGCATCGCGCGCGCTACGTTCGACTCGAGTGCATCATCGGGAGCACGTACAGCGTTTTCGGTAGACACAAGGCACAGCGCCGCGTAGGCCGCACTACGCGGGCGAACTCGAGGCGGTCAATCGACGTCGAGGTCCGTCCGGAACGAAGGACGGCCCCGCAACTCACGATCGACGGCCGAATCCTGGGCCGTCGAACTCGAACAACTCCATGAACGAGGCCGCCTTAGGTCCCGGTCGAGTCTTCGGACCACACGGGCGCGTACAGTGTTTTCGAGAGGCACACCCCACGTGATCAGGGGATCTGCGGGTTGAAGGTCGTTTGGTCCTTGCCGACAACATCGAGATCTCCATCGGCGTCAACGTCCAGCAACACTCCCGGCGCCACGAGCTGATGGCTGAGCTCGAAGACGTACGGGGAGGCGCGCTTGACGTGCACCTCGCTGACCTCGACCTTCTCATCGCCCGAGATCGGCCCGATCACTGCGTCCGTCAGGTGATCTCCGGTGAAGTCACCGAAAGCTCCCGCGGCGTCGCTGCGCAGATAGTACTTTCCGCGCAGGGCGGAATGTCCGCCATAGCCGATATGCCCGTTTACGCGGAGGTCGAAGAGCAACGTGGACATGGGACTGTACTCGCTGATGACCGTGAAGTCGACGTTGCCCCCGTTCGTGATGTCGCCGAAGCTGAGCGAGTGCGCGTAGGGATTCGTGGGCCAGATCTCTTCCATGCCCGGGACCATGGCAAAGCCAGTGAATCCGCTCGGAAGCTCGAACCCGTTGAGCACGCTGACCCAGTGATACGTGGGCTGGTACACGAACGGCCCCGGCGTACACGCGATCATCTCTGGGAGCCCGTCCGAGTTCATGTCTCCCACGTACTCGGCGCGGACGTCGGTGATCTCGTGCGGGCCGACAAAGAAGCCGCCGCCCGTGTTGTGCCACAGCCAGGTCTTCATGGGTACGCTCATCGAGCGCGTCACCAGGTCGGTCAAACCGTCCGCGTTGAGGTCGACCGGGAAGTAGCTGTCCGGGCCCTCTTCCCCGGCGACCGAAAAAGTCACGCCGGGGGAAGAAGCGGGACCCCCGTCGGTGAAGCGTCCGTTGCCGTCGTTCCTGAGAAGGCGCATCCCGAGCATGCGCGAAGTCCGCTGCGGGCCGAGCTCGGCGACTTGGAGAGGACCGCGTACGCGCCGGTGCTCGACCAAGAGATCCACATCCCCGTCACCGTCAAAATCGCCGGTCATGCCCGCGCCGGCCCAACGGGTCCAGCGCGGCGCCCGAGCGACGTTCGTCGCGGTCTCGACGAAGTTGCCATTTCCGTCGTTCGCGTAGACGTTCTGAACCGTGAGCCGCAGGTCCGGATCCCCGTCCCCGTCGAAGTCGCACACGTCGCTCTTCAGTGGACGGAAGGGAACGGTGCTCACGTTGCGCGAGGGCGATGAGGTGATCGGGCCGCGCGCATAATAGACGACACGCCCCGCGATGAGGTCGATGTCTCCGTCAGCGTCCAAGTCCTCGACGCCGCACAATTGAGGGGAACCCAGGCCGCGGATCTGAAACGCCGGAGCGAAGTTTCCGGTGCCGTCGTTCAGGGCGATCTGGAAAGGAGTCGGATCATCGAAGACGATCGGATTGGGAGCGCTGCCACCGCCGCAGCAAACTCCGTCGAGATCTCCGTCGCCGTCGACGTCACGCAGGAATTCAGCCGGACCTCCGATTGCCGTGGCCTCGAGCGACCAGTACCAGGGCCCCTGATTGCGCAGAACCTGGTACTCGCTCATCGAGATGTCATCGACGACGTCGGTATCGCCGTCGATGTCACCGATGTCTACTATCCCGTTTGCAAAGGCGTGTGCGAAGACGATCGACGAAGCGCAGGCCCCGCCAGCGGACTGATGCAGAATGGTCACCTTGCCGGGAGAGCCGAGGATGATGTCGGCCAGCCCGTCCTCGTCGGCGTCGAACACGCGCACGGACAGGATGGGCGAGCTGCTTACATTGTGCGGGAAAGAGACAAAGGCGCCCGAGGCATAGTGCACCTCCATGTGAGTGGCCGTGGACACGATAATGTCCTCCTTGTTGTCGCCGTCCATGTCGGCAACGGCCAGCGCCTCGGCTAGCCCGCTCAACGTGGTCAAGTAGGGGAAGAGCTGGCCCCCGTAGAAATCGCGAACCCACAATTGGTTGCCGCGCGCGATGGCGAACTCGTCGAACCCGTCGTCATCGAGGTCGCCCACCTCGACCAAAAGCGGTCCGAAGAAGTCGGGGTGGATCGTGCTCGGTGTCCCCACTTTCGTGAAGGCGCCCGCACCGTCGTTTTCGAAGATCTGGGTATTGAGTCGCGCGGCCGTGGTCTCTCCCACGACCACCGCGTCGAGATCTCCGTCACCGTCGTAGTCGAGCAAGCGTCGAAAGGGCGGGTAAGACGAGGACATCTGCATCACCGGCGCATCGAAGGCAGCTGCAGATTCCTGGAACGGAGCGGGAAAAGAGGCATTCACGAGGATCGAGAGCAAAGGCGCGAGAAGAAGCATCAGGAGTTCTCCACTGGGGTTCGATCCGTACTTTGCGCGGAAACTCATAGCGTTGCACGGGAGAGGGCGTTGGTGCATGAATCGAATCGAGCTGCCGGCCCCCCATCTCCGCATTCACGACCTGAACGCGTCCGAGGCCGGTCTGCCGGGTTTGAGCATTCGGTTGAGCACCCTGCACGCGATCAGCACCTCGGTTCCCCGCGCCGCCCGATGCCGCGCGCGAAGCCGATCGCCGAGGATCGACTTCGAGCTCGCCCGTCGGGTGCGCAGAGATCCGAAACCGTGAACGCCTGCGACATCCTGAACAGGATCCTCGAGCTCGGCCAACCGGTCGCGTGGGGTCCATGAACTCGGCCGCCGAGCTATCGGTGTCATTGCCGGGACGTTTGGGGCACCAAGAATCGAGACGGTCGTCTCCGTCCGGCGTCGTCGCGAACCTGCTCCTCGGCACGCCTCCTGCTCCCCCACAGCATCCCGCGCTCCGAGCGCGCCATGGAGCGAGCGAAGGGACTCGAACCCTCGACATTCAGCTTGGGAAGCTGACACTCTACCAACTGAGTTACGCCCGCTTGGTGCCGCCGATTGGCGGGCGGTCAGGTTAGCGCAGGCGGGGCGGAGGCGGAAGGGGCTTGGGCGCGACTCTGTCGTCGATGCGGAGCACGATCTCGCGTCGGACTCGATCGGGGACGTCGCTTCGCGCTCGGGAGGAGGCGGAGCTCGCCCGGGTCAATCGGGCGTGCCGGGAACGGCGTCGTCCGCGTCGCGAGCTGTGCGACGACGCGTGCGCGGTGAGGACGTGGCGGTGTGCACGCGGCCGTCTTGGGCGTGCGGGGCCCCGGCGATTCGAATCGCGATCGGGGCCTCGGGCGCGCTGGGGACTCTCGAGGTTCTTTCGCGAGTCGAACGCAACCCTTTGTGCGCATTGTCTATAACAAACGGTCATGCAGCTCCACCTGCTCCACGACAGCCCCGTTCCGCTCTACCACCAGATCGTCGAGGCGCTGCGCTATCGCATCGCGACCGGCGACCTGTCCCCGGGTGCGGCGTTGCCCCCCATCCGCGAGGCCGCCGCCAATTGGGGCGTCCACATGCACACGGTGCGACGCGCCTATCGCGACCTCGCGCAGCAGGGGCTCGTGCGCTCCCGGCCGTCTCTCGGGACGCGCGTCGTCGGGCCGGTTCCGCGGGCGGGTGACGGCGCGCTCGGCGAGTTCCTGGCTGGCGTCGCGCGGCGCGCGCGTGAGGAGCACGGGTTGTCCACGGTCGAGCTCGCCGGGCTGCTCGATGAGGCAGGTCGCGACGCGACGCCGCGTGCGCGCCGCGTGCACGTGCTCGAGTGCAACCAGATCCAATGCGCACGCCACGCGGCGGAGATCCGCGCGCGTTGGGACGTCTCCTCGAAGCCCTGGTCGCTCGAGCAAGAGGGCGATCCGCCGCACGGCGCGCTCGTCGCGACCTACTTCCACTACAACGAGGTGCGACGTCGATGGCCGCGCCGATTGAGCGAGATCTACTTCGCGACGATTCGCGCGGATCCCGCGCTGCGCAAAGACGTGGAAGCACGCGCCGGTGCGCGCACGCGTCGGCTGATCCTGTGCGAACTCGACGAGCCGATCGCACTCAACATCGCTGCGGACGTGTCGAACGTCTTCCCCTCTGAGCGCTTCACCATCGAGCCACGCATCGTGCGCAAGCCGGCGCGCTTGCTCGCCGGAACGGGGCGCGCGCCGGTGCTCTTCTCGCCGCGCACGTGGAGCACGTTGACCGACGCCGAGCGCGAACATCCGCGCGCATACGAGGTGCGCTACATCTTTCCGCGCGACGAGCTCGAAGCCCTCGGACGCCACTTTCGCTGGCGCCGCAGCGACGTCGAACGCGGCCGCGTCGAGCAAACGAGAGCAAGCAAATGAACCCGAGCATCACGCGCCTCCTCGCCGCCAGCGTCGCCCTCCTCGCCTGCGCGCCCGCGGTCGCCGCCCAGGAAGGAACCGGCTGGCGCACGACGCGACTCGACCTCGACCTGTCGATTCTGCCCGAGGAACGGCTCCTGATCGTCGAAGGCGTGCTTTCGCTCGAGCTCGAAGCCGAGCGCTCGTCGGGTCCGCTTCTGCAGATGCAGAGCATCGTCGACGAGGACCTCGTGCTCGACGCGCGCGGCCGGGCGGGTGAGCCCTATGACCTGCCGCAGTCCGGACGCCTCGGGCGCATCGTTCGGTCCGATTCGGAATTCGAGCGCGGCGCAACGCTCGACGTGCACTTCGCGTTCGCGTCGAGCGCCGAGCGCAACCAGCTCGTCACCGCGCCCGACATCGCGTTCGGATCCTGGGTCGAGTTCTGGTATCCGACGCCGGTGCCAGCCGATGCGGCCGACGCGCGCGCGAGCCACGCGCCGGGGCGAACGACCTTTCACCTGCCGCCCGATTGGCGCAGCGTCGCGAACGGCGACTTCGTCGAGCGCGCCGAGGACGACATCGAAGCGACCGAGCTCTGGGTCTGCGAGCAACCCGTCGCGCGCTCCTACTCGGCAGGTCCGTACACCAGCGAGTGGTTCGAGGCGGACGGACGGCGCGTCGGTGTGTTCCTCCTGTCGCCGAAGCCCATGGGCGCGCGCGATCAGGCCGAGACGCTGTCGCGCGCTCTCCACGCGATGGAAACGCGCTTCGGGCCGTATCCCTATCCGACCTACGTGATCGCCGAAGTGCCGATGAACCGCGGCTCGTTCGGCGCGAGCTCCGAACAGGGATTCATCCTGTGCAAGCCCAACTTCTTCGCCGTCGAGGGCGGCAACGTTCCCCTCTTCGCACACGAGGCGGCGCACGGCTGGTGGGGCAACCTCGTCGGCACGCGCGGAGCGGGCGGCATCCTGTGCTCGGAGTCGCTCGCGCAGTACGGCGCGGCGCTCGCGATCGAGGGCATGGAAGGCGCCGACGCCGCGACCGAGTTTCTGCGCTTCTCGCGCGCCGGCTACATCGACATCCAGTGCGCGCGCGGCTACTTCGAGCTCGCACGACGTGGCAACGACATGCCGCTGTCCGAGCTTTCGGGCGGCGGCTGGCAGCACAACCTGTCCGACGCAAAGGGGCATTGGGTCTTCCACATGGTGCGCGGTCGGCTCGGCGACGAGCGCTTCTTCGCGGCGCTGCGCCGCGCGCTCGACGAGTACGCCGGTCGCTCGATGGCGCTCGACGAACTGCGCGAGATCTTCATCTCCGCCGACGACGATCCGGACGGTATGCGTCGCTTCCTGGCGCAATGGATGGATCGCCCGGGCGCGCCGATGATCGAGGCGAGCGTCGAGCGCGGCGACGGCTACGCGCGCCTGGTGCTGCGTCAGGTCCAATCGGGCGCGCCCTACGAGCTCTCCGTCGACATCGATCTCGTCGACGAAGACGGTGGCGTCGAGTCGCGCGTCGTCGAAGTGTCCGAGCGAGAGACCATCGTTCCGCTCGACGCGCAGGCGAGTTGGGTCGAAGCTCGGGTCGATCCGAGTCACCGATTGCTCGTTTGGAAGCCGGAGTACGGCGCGCAGCCGACGGACGCGGCGTCGGGAAAGAACTGACGAGCGGCGGGGGTTTCCGCGCGAAGACCGCTACCGATCGGCCGCGGTAAGGTCGGCATAACGACCGCGGCGCAACGCGTGCCTAGGACAGGGTCAGCGCCATCGGGACGAGTGTGTCCCCACGGCACTTCGCTCCGGCCCAGCAGACTCGATGCGCCTCCCCGTCCACCTCCCGTGCGTCCGTTCCTCCGCCCTCCTGACTTCCGTGCTCCTGCTCGGCGCGAGCTGCGCAGCGCCGGAGCGCTTCACCGGCGCACTGCACGGCCCACCGCGCTGGGACCTCGACACGCGCTACGACGACGCGTCCGTGTTCGGGAGCGACCTCACCGCGCTCGAGATCCTCGGCCGTGACCTGGGCGCGGCCCCGCGCGCGATCGTGAACGACGTGCGCACGACCGTCACGACGCAGTCGAACTGGCCGCTGCTCGGCGGCGCGATCTTCGGCGGCCTCGTGATCGAGAACTCCGGGCTGAACCGACGCTTCCGGCGCGACGAGTTCGAAGCCGAGGATCTGTCGCGCAGCACGAGCGAAACGCTCGACCGCTTCGGAACGGGCTCGACGCTGTTCGGCCTCGGGCTGGGGATGTACGGCTGGGGACTCGCGGCGCGCAACCCGCGGCTTTATCGCGCCGGACGCACGGGACTCGCGACGATGGCGGCGACCGGCATTCTGACGACGCTGATGAAGGGGGCCGTAAACGATCCGCGCCCGAACGGCGGCGACTACGGGTACCCGAGCGGGCACACGTCGATGAGCGTTGCGCTCGGTACTTCGCTCCACTCCAGCTACGGGTGGAAGGTGAGCCTACCGGTGTACGCGCTCGCCGGGCTCGTCGCGTACCAGCGCCTCGACTCCGGCGCGCACGACCTCGACGACGTGTTCGTGGGAGCGGTGCTCGGTTTTGTAACGGCACGGCAGGTTCACAACGAGCGCGGACTCACGTTCCTCGGTGCGCGTGTCGCGCCCTTCTACGACTCCGGCGTGGGCGGCGCGGGCGTCAGCCTCACGTGGACGCGGTGAGGACGATCACCCCCCGCGTGACGTTCACAACGGCCGCTAGTTCTGGCCGGCCAGCTTGCCTGGCAACTGAAACAGAGACTTGAGAAGCGCGAGGCCGTCCTGCACGCCGACTTGGAAGCGCAGGTCGTCGTCGCCGTCGTTCGTGTCGACCACTGCACGCATGCCGATGAAGAGTCCCCACGGGTCAGTCGTGTCGAGCTCCGACTCCGCCGGCGGAACGAAGCGGATCATGCCGTCGAACGTGACGACGTGCTCGCCGAGCGTGTCGTACTCGCCCCAGAGAACGGTCGCGTACGCGTACGGCAAGGGGTTCGGGTCCGAGTACCGGAACGCCGGAGACGTGCGGATCGTGAGTCCCGCGCCCCAGAACTCGTTCTCCGACGACAGATCGCTCGAGGCGTCCACGTCGATCGATTGCAACCCGACGCGCGACGAGAGTCCGAGCTGCGTCCGATAGCCGTCCTGGGAAGGCGGGTGCTGATAGAAGTACCAGTCGAGTCCTACGGATCCGATGAGCGCCTTCTCGGAGTCGATGAACTCCATCATCATCGCGTCCTCTTCTTCGACCGGAATCGTCGCGACGGCGATGTCGACCACGGAGTGCCAGTTCTTCCATGAGAACCGGCTGCGATCCGTCGGTCGGAACGCGGTATCACCGAAGAAGCGCGCATAGCTCGTCGGGGACGAGAACGAATCGGCGGCTTCGGAGAATTCCGCGCCGAACAGGACCTGCCAGCTGAAGTTGCCGGCCCGGTAAGGGTGGCGGGGCGCGTCGACCTGGAACTCGCGTGCGAGGAGCTCGGGGTCGAGGCTGTCGAGCCCGTCTCCCAGCTGCGCGTTCTCGATCACACCGTCGAGGACGGTTTGGTTGTGCGCAAGCAGCTTCTTCTTGGTCTTGGCGGCCTTGGAGTCGCCGGTGATCCCCATGATCTGCCTGTCCACTTCGCCCTTCAACGCGTCGTACGCCGCGCTGACGCGAGTCGCCTTGTCATCGGCGACACCGGGCGGGCCGGCCGTTGTATCGCTCGGCGCAGCCACCGTGTCCGTGTTCGCCGGATCGCTCTCACCGGTGACGGTTCCGTCGTCCTGGAGCGTCGGCACGAGGGTCGCAACTAGCATCGCGATCGCGAGCATCGTTCTCTCCTTCGGTTCGGTACGTCTTCCTGGAACGACCCGTTCAACGCCGGCGAGGGTCGTAACTCGGTTTCGATTGTACTTGATTCACCGTCGCCGGGGAACACGGACGCGCCGTGGGGGCAACGTCGGGAGAGAAACGACTTTCCGACCGCGGCCCGGGAAGCGGGGTAACGTTCAGCAAGTCTCGTGGCGCGAAGAACTTTCCGGTTCCCTGCTGCGAGGCCCCCTTGATCTTCCTTCACGCCGGGCGCTTCGCCGACGGCACTAGCCTCGCCTCCTTCGCTCCGATCCCACGGAGCCTCCCCTCCCATGAACGCAGCAATGAAATCTCGCCGCGCGTGGGCCGCCGGTTCGCTCCTCGCGGGCGCCGCAGGCCTCGCTCTCACTCTCCAAAGTTTTGCCCCGGTCGATGGCAACATCTCCATCACGACCACGCCGGGTCCCATTTCCCCCAACTCGCCGGGGTCGGTCTACGTGACCGGCAACCCGGGTGACTGGGTCCTCGTCATGATCGACACGGCCGACGGCGGAAGCGTGCTTCCGTTCCTCGGCGGCATTCCGATCGACCTCGCCCATACGGGCAACTTCGTGTCCATCTTCCAGATCAACCACACGGGCTCGTTCTCGCTGACGTGCCACGTGCCGTGCGAACGGGAAGAGCTCTTCGGCGTCGACTTCTACGTCCAAGCGGTGTCGCTGAACCCCGCGACCAAGGAAGTGTGCGTCTCGAACGTCTCCCAGCTCCTTTGGGACGACGACGGCAATTGCACGCCCTCGGGCTGCACGCCCGGGTACTGGCGTCAGTCGCACCACTACGACGATTGGGCCACTCCGTACACGCCCGACACGCTGTTCTCAGACGTCTTCGACGACGCGTTCCCGGGGATGACGCTCGGCGAAGTCGTCGACTCGCCCGGTGGTAGCGCCTTGAGCCAACTCGGCTTCCACGCCGTCGCCGGCCTGCTCAACGCAGCGTCCCCGCAAGTGACCTACGCCTACTCCGTCCTCGAAGTCGTTCAGATGTTCAACGACGCGTTCCCCGGAACCGACGACGACTACGAAGACCTCAAGGACATCTTGGACGCGGCCAACAACGCGGGCTGCCCGCTGTAAGCCGACTTCTGTGAACGAGTGACGACCGGGCGTTCGCGCCCGGTCGTCGCGAATACGAGCGAGCGTTGCGAGGGAACACTCCCTCGCGACGCTCCTTTCGTTCCGGGAGAACACGCTAGCGCGTCGGAACCAGCGTGTCGGGTTCGAGGTCGAGCGCGAGGCCGCGCTCGCGTAGCTGTTCGACGACTCGCTCGAGGCGCCACAACAATACGCGCCGTCCGGACGTCCCTGCGACGATCCCACGGTTCTCCGGCAGGAATGCCATCCGCGTGATCTGGTAGGAATCGATCCCCTCGAGCCCCAGCAGCTTCACGCCCGTCGCGGCATCGACGATCCAGAGCGCGCGCGACGTGGACGCGAGCGCGACCAATCGTCCGGTCGCATCGAACTCGATCACACCGGGCAGGTTCGTCGGGAGCGGTCCGCGATCGATGCGATACTCGAGCTCCCACGTCCCGACGACGTGCGAGCTGTAGCGCTCCGGCGTGCCTGTGAAGATGCGGCTGCCGTCGGGACTGAACTCGGCGCTCGTCTCCGCGAACTCCGGGTCGAGCTCGGCCACGAGTTCGCCCGTCGCCGTATCCCAGATGCGAACACCACGTCCGCGCCAACTGCTCAGCGCGGCCCACTTGCCATCTGGCGAAATCGATGGCTGGTTCGCGCCGCGTGCCTTCCCGAGCACGCGGTCACGCGACGGATCACCGACGGCCCGGACGACGAGATCGGTCCCCCGGGTCGCCGCGACGACGGACTCGGCGGCGTCGAAGTCGAACCGATGTTTGATGTCGTCGAACAAGACCTGTGGTTCGAGGGCGAACGCGGCTTCGACATCGTTCACGCGGTCGAACGACCAACGCAATAGACCGTTCGGACCCGAGACGTAGAGGTCATCCCGCTCTCGCGAGAACTTCAGCGCGCCAACCGCGCCCGTCCCGAGTGAACCGAGCAAGCGCTCGTGCTCGAGATCCCAGAGGAGCGCGCCGTCGCTCGCGCCGGACACCATCCACTTCGCCGACGGCGAGACATCAACCCAGCGCGGCCCCTTCACCACATGCGCGTGAAGCACGCGCAGGAAGTCGCCGTGATCGACCGACCACACACCGCCGCGTCCGCGGTTGACGAACCCGAGCTGCGTGCGGTCGTGCGAGCGTCCGCGGACCGGATCGTCGGAAACGATAAGCGTCGAGCCACTGCGCAGGTCCCACAGGCGCATCGTCTCGTCCCACGAATTCGTAACGCCGAGTTCGTGCTCGAGAAAGTGCGTGTCGACGACTTCAGCCTGGTGACCGACAAGCGTGACGAGCTGCTCGCCGGTCGTCGCGTCCAGGACGAAGGCCACGGAATCGTCGCCGCCGACGAGCAAGCGCTCGCCGTCCGGACTCCAATCGAGCGACATCGGTTCGAAGTCCAGTTCGAGGCGGCGACGAAGCTCGCCATCCGGGTAGCCGCGAACTTCGATCGCCCCTTCCTCGCCGAAGTCGACGGCGACCTCAGTGCCATCCGGGTGAAAGCGAACGCCTCGCACGAAGTCCGGGAACTCGGTCCACGTGTGCGTCTCGAGCGTGCGCATGTCGATCAGCAGGAGGTCGCCGTGCCGGGACCCGAGCAGGAGCGTCTCGCCCGACGGATGGAACTCGATTGCGCGCACGGGCGATGCTCGCTCAAAGTCCGCGATCCGCTCGCGTCGCGGGAGACTCCACAACTCGGAGTGCGGCACGAATCCCTCAGCAGCGCCATCAAACTTGAGCAGGACCGTGTCTCCGCTGGGACTGAACGCACCACCCCAGAGGTAGCCGCCGCTCGCGGGGCGCTCGAGCAGGACCTCGCCGTCGAACGTCCGAACACTGGCGGCCCCGTCATCCGACGCGATGACCACGCGCTCGCGTTCGAAGCTGACGAACGCGGGGCGCTGATGCTCGGGAAGCGTCCACTCGTGGAGCACGCGCAGGTCGGTCAGCGTCATCGCCTTGACCGCCTCGTCGCGCAGGTCGGCGCCCGGCGCGATCTGCGCCGCCTGCTCGAGGAGCGCGAGACTCTCGTAGCGACGACCGGGTCGCCGTGCACGTAGGTTCGCGCGCGCCTGGGCGAGCAATGACGAGCGCAGGCGTTCCTTCGCCTCCCCCTCGGCGTCGACCGCGCGATTCAGATACTCGCGCATCACGAACGAAGCCGTCGTCGCGCCGATCGCGAGCGTGATGACGAGCATCGTGACCGTCGCGACCAGGCTCGCCTGGAGCGGCTTGCGGCGCCAGTACAGCGCGACGCGCTCGAAGAGTGACGCCGGTCGCGCGTGGATCGGGACGTGGTCGAGCCAGCGTTCGAGGTCGTCGGCGAGCGCGAGCATCGAGTCGTAGCGCCGCCTCGGGTCCTTGGCGAGGCACTTGTGACAGATGATCGCGAGGTCGCTCGGAACACGCGGGTTGCGCAACGCGATCGGCGTCGCCTCGGTCTCGCGCACGTTCTGGAACACGTCCGCGATGCTGTTGCCGAGGAACGGCGGGCGGCCCGTGAGCAGCTCGTACAGCACGCACCCGAGCGAGTAGACGTCGGTGCGAACCGTGATCTCTCCGTTCTCGGTCAACTGTTCGGGCGCCATGTAGGCGGGCGTCCCGATGATCTGCCCCGGGTGCGTTTCGGTCGCACCGTCCCCCACTCTCTTCGCCACGCCGAAGTCCGCGATGTGCGGCTCGCCGCTCTTGTCGACGAGAATGTTAGAGGGCTTCAGGTCACGATGAAGAAGGCCGTGTTCATGCGCGTGGTTCACGCCGCGCGCAACGCACGCGAGCAGACTCGCCGCGCTACGAGGATCGTCGTGGAAGGAATCGACGTCGGCGTCGAGCCCCGGCCCGTCGATCAACTTCATGCTGAAGAAGTTGCGGCGGTCGGACTCGCCGACGTCGTACACGGGAACGATGTTCGGATGGTCGAGGCGCGCGACGGCTTCGGCCTCGGCGCGGAAACGCCTCACCTCCTCGTCCGTCGCAAAGCGCCCGACGCGCAGGACCTTGAGCGCCACGACACGATCGAGCCTCCTCTGCCGCGCCCGATAGACCGTGCCCATCGCGCCCGACGCAATCTCCTCGAGCAGCTCATAGTCCCCGAGCGTGTGGAGCGCACCGCCGGCATCCTCGCGACCGTTCGTTCCCTCCCCGTGGACGCTCGCGAACGGGTCCACATCGGCGCCCTTCCCGAGCCATGCGTCGAGTCCGGTCGAGTCTTCGTGCGCAGCGAGCAGCTTGTTCACGCGCTCGCGCAACGAGCCGTCGCCGCCACAGGCTGAGCGCACGTACGCCTCGCGTGCGTCCGGCTCGAGATCGAGCGTTGCCAGAAAGATGTCCTTCGCGTTCGTTCCGCCCCCCGTCATCCCGCCCAAGCTAACACTCGGACGCTTACGAAGGATGCTGCGAGCGCTCGCCGAGGCGAGACCTCTTCCCAACGCGCGGAACGAGCATCGGAGTCTCGCGCCGATATTCCTCGTACGCCTGCCCGTAGTCGCGGACCAACTCGCGCTCCTCGAGCGGAATCCCGATCGCGACATAGACGGTCATCAAGCCGGCGTATAGGAGGTGCCCCACCGTCATTTCCGGCGTCGCCCAGAACACGGTCAGGAAACCGAGGAAGAGCGGGTGACGGATGAAGCGGTAGAAGAGCGAGATCTTGAGCGGCGGGTGCGGCAGCGGCCGGCCGCGCGCGTAGCTCACCACCTGCTTCATACCGAAGAGCGCGAAGTGGTCGACGACGAACGTCGTAACGAGCACGAGCCCCCACCCCGCTGCGAAGGCGCCCCATACGATCGCCGTCCCGACCGGGCTCGCGATGCTCCAGACGACGATCGGAATCGGGCGCCAGAGATAGAACGTGGCGATCAGGATCACGCTCGTGAGCAGGACGTACGTGCTGCGCTCGATCACGGGAGGCACGATGCGCGTCCAACGACGCTTGAAGCCTGGGCGCGCCATCACGCTGTGTTGCAGTCCGAAGACTACGACCAGCGCGAAGTCGATGAGGACCGCCATGCCCAGCGTCGTCCCATCGTTCGAGTCGCCGACGAGCGGGTTCCCGGAGTCGACCGAGCGCGAAACTCCGGCGTTCGCGAGGAAGCCGATCAGGTACACGAAGCTCGCGAAGAACAGCGCGTACGAGACGGCGCCGTAGCCGAGGATGAGCGTCTTCTTCATCAGGGAATCGCCGGACACATCCGTGGCGCAGGCCCGCGGTGCCACCTGCCACGATTCCGAGAAATACGGTCCGCAGGTCTAGGGAGCTCCCCCCATCAACTCAAAGAGCCGCGCGCGCGCGAAGGCCCATTCGCGCATGATCGTTCGGGCGGACACGTCCAGGGCCTGTGCGGTCTCCTCGACTTCCAACCCGGTGAAGTAGCGCAACCGCGCCACCTCCGCGGCGCGCGCGTCCTCTTTCTCGAGCTTCGTCAACGCCTCGTCGAGGGCCAGGACGTGCTCCGGATCCTCGTTCGCAACATCACCTGCGACGCTGAGCGTGACGCGAACGAGGTCGCCGCCGCGCTTCTGACTGCGCGCCTTGCGCGCGTGGTCGATGAGGATGCGCCGCATGGCCTCGGCCGCCGCACCGAAGAAGTGGCGCCGGCTCTTCCAGTCCATGTCCTGATCGCTCACGAGCCGCATGTACGCCTCGCTGACCAGCGCGGTCGCCTGGAGCGTGTGGCCCGCGCGTTCGCTCGCCATGCGCTTGCGTGCGATCGCGTGCAGCTCGTCGTAGATGAGCGGCAACAGCTGACTCCACGCGCTCTGATCCTCGGCTCCCGCGCTGAGAATGCGCGTCACCCGCTCGCGACCTTCGTCCGACACGCGAACAGTCTAGCCATTCGCTCGGTACCATGCGGCGATGAAGCAGACGTGGACACACGCGACCGAGCGCTATCGCTACGCGACGCGCGCCGACTTCCCAGCGTTCGAAGAGCTGCTGTCGGATCCCGAGGTCGGTCGCTGGCTGTGGTTCACGCCGCTCCCTCCGGACGGCGTCGCGCAGTTCTTCGGCCCGCTCGTCGATCGTCAAACGGAGCAGCTGACCGAGGACGACCGCCCGCTGACGGCAGTGTTCGTCGTCGAAGGCGAAGACGGAGCGTTCCTCGGTCAGGGCGCCGTGGCCGAGGTCCCGATGAGTCCGCACGGCTTCGAGATCGGTTTCCAGTTGATGCATCGCGCCTGGGGACGCGGGGTCGGAACGCGGCTCGGCGAGTTTCTCTGCGCCTACGCGATCGAGTACGGCGATGCGTTCCGGATCGAGGGTGAGTGTGATGAGGGCAACGCCGGGTCAACGGCCCTGCTCACGAAGCTCGGTCTGCGGCTCGAGGGCACACGCCCGGGCTATCGTTTAAAGGACGACGTGCGTCGCACCGCGCTTTGGTTCGGTCGCGAGGTGGAGCGACGCGACCGGGCCAGGTTCCGCGACGTGGCCGAGCGCGTCGGGATGCGCTCCTAGCAGCGGGGTGTGAGGCTCGCCGTGGGCTGCTAGGCCGCTGGCAGCCGAATCGGGAACCGATTGCGCGCCCCGATCCCGCAATCCCTTCCGACGGGCAAGGGAAACGCAAACGCCCGAACGACGCTCCTCTTTCGCGACCGCATGCGCCGACACACGTTGCCGGGGAAGGTCCCGCGCAATGTCTGCGCGGGCCGCTGGATGGGAACCATGAATAGGAAACGGGGGCTCGGACTGCACCGATGCGGGCGCGTCGAACGACGTAGCCGCGCCGGATTCACAGTCCTGGAAGTGACGGTCGCAGTCGCGATCTTGACGCTGTCTCTCGGCGCGATCACGTCGATGCTCGCGACGACGAACTCGCTCACACGAGCGAACACCGATCGCACGGCGGCGCTCAACGCGATTCACAGCACGATCGAGCGCATGCGTGCGACCGAACCGTCTGAAGTGTTCGCGCGCTTCAACGCCAACCAGGCCGACGACATCGACCCCGATGACCCGGGGTTTCAGTTCGAGGTCGAGGGGCTCACGCCTCAACGCACGGACGCGGACGGCTTCGTCGGCGAGATCGAGTTCCCGGGCGACGGCTTCGTCTTGCTCGAGGACGTCATCGACGTCGAGCTCGGCATGGACCGCGACCTGAACGCCGACGGGGTGGTTGACGGCGTCGACCACAGCGCCGACTACAGCATCCTTCCGGTTCGCGTGCGGGTGGAATGGCTCGGCGCATCCGGCAACCAACAGGTCGAAGTCGTCTTCGTCGTATCGAGCAGGTGATCGCCATGCACACACGCAACGCCCTACGCCCGAGCCGCCGCCGCGGCGCGCTTCTGATCGAAGCCGTCATGGCCGCCGCCCTACTCTCGCTCTTCGCCGGAACGGCCTACTTCGCGACGGACTCCGCCACGTCCGCGTATCGCACACGATCCTCGTCGTCGCACTTGCTCACACGCGCATCGATCGCCGCCGACGAGGTCGCCGAGCGGTTGCGTCCGGTCGACGTCGCGAGCGTGACCGCCGTCGTCGGCAACCTCACCCTCGCCGAGCAGATCGACTTCACCCGCACCGACCTGCCGAGCGCGAACGCGCCCTCACCGGTCGAAAGCCTCGTCGTCGAGAGCGACCCGTACGACGCAAACGACGGCGTCGACAACGACGGAGACGGACTGGTCGACGAGCTGCGACTCGTCTGGTACCAGAACCGCGGCGTGGCGGGCGAACGCATGCGAGTGCTCGCGAACAACATCACGGAGGACTTCCCAGGCGAGACGCCCGGAAACCTGGTCGACGACAACGAGAACGGCGTCACCGACGAGCGCGGCGCCGGCTTCGCGTTCGTGGACAGCCGCGTCATCTTCTTGATCTCGGCCGGCGAGAATCAGAACGACCGCGTCCTCACGCACACACTCGAGCGCACGATCGCGCTCCGCAACACACCCTGAGGGGAGGGCGCAAATGAAGATCTCGAAACAACACGCCTCATCGCAACGCTCCGGCGTCGCACTTGTAACGGCCGTCGTGGTGCTCGGCATCCTGATGACGATCTCGTACGCCTCGCTGTCCATCGCGCTCTCAGGGCAGAAGCGCATCAGCGCATCACAGGACGACGGGCGCGCGTTCCTGCTCGCGGACGCCGGGCTCAACGAAGCCTTCGAGGCGCTCCGCAACGGCGGCACCGGCGCGATCGGATTGCAGGCCAACCCCGCGTATCTCGGCGGCGGTGTGTTCTGGGTCGAGGCGACCGAAGGACCGGCAGTCGTCGGCCTGGTGCCGAAGGAAACGGTCGTCGCAGCCGGCCAGACGTACCTCGAGGTCACGGCGATGCTCGGCAGCGGGCGCTACGCGCTCGCCGCCGTCGTCGAGTACGACGCGGGGGAGAGCCCGCTGTTCGAGACGACGCTCAACTCGAAGGAGCAGCTCACGCTCAACTCGCGCGTCGTCATCGACAGCTTCGACTCGGCGATCGGCACGTACGCGGCGCAGGCGGTCAACACGTACACGACGCCGTCGTCGAGGACGTACACATACGCCAACGACAACGGAGACGCTCGCAGCAACTCGGACATCGTGCTGAACGCCGATGCTACGGTGCTCGGTGACGCGATTCCCGGTCCGGGCCACTCCGTCGCCTTCGCGAATGGCTCGTTCGTGTCGGGGTCAACGACCCCGGCACCGGCCCCGTTCGACTTCCCGATACTGACGATGCCGCCGTTCCCGCAGGCGGGCCCGTTTGCGTTGGCCAACGCCACGGTCGCGACGCTGCCCTCTGGAAAGTACGGCTTCGACAGCTTCTCGATCGGAAAGGACGCGACGCTCAAGATCGTGGGACCGGCCGAAATCCTCGTCGATAACTTCATCGGCGGCAAAGACGCCAACCTGATCATCGACGCCACAGCCGGGCCCGTTACGTTCCACGTGACGGACACCTACACGCACACCAATGGCTTCGCAGCGGCTCCCGCACGAGGATCGCCGATGGCCGTCGCGTTCCTCGTCGATGGGACGCAGGACATCATCTTCCCGTCGGGCTCGCAGGTGCGCGGCGCGTACTACACGCCGAACGCCAACATCGTCTTCGCCGGGAACAACGAGTGCTGGGGCGCCTTCGCGGCGAACCGCATCGACATGAGCAACGACATGAAGTTCCACTTCGATGAGGACCTCATGAACCACTGGGACTCCGACAACGGTGGCGGGCAGGACAACTTCGACGTGATTGCATGGGGCGAGGTGGACATCGACGACAGCGCGGTGCGCACGGATCGCCGCGATCCGCTGACCATCCTGGGCGTCAAGAAGTCGGACCTCGCGAAGCCGGCCGACCTCTGGGAGCTGGCACCGTGATTCGAGTCGTCCTCACCGCCGTGCTGGCCTGCGTGTCAGCCGATAGCGCGAGCGCGATCGACCGCGCTCAGCGCCTCGGCGATCTCGTGCCGAAGCCGCCGGGCAAAGTGCTGGTCGAGAGCTTCGCGCAGTCCGCTGCACAGCTCGAGTCGGCGTCCGAGCTCCTCATGGTTGCGCTGGCGACCGAGAAGCTCGTGCGCTCGGACGGAGAGTCGATCGCCGTTCGTGGCGCGATCGCGGACGCCGTCCACGGCGCGATCGAGCAGCTGGGGCGCGACGAGTTCGCGCCACTCGTCGCTGCCCTGTTGGATCCGGAGGCCGGCGAAGCGACCGAGGCCGAGTTGGACGGCGCGCGCAAGGTGCTCGAACTCGTCGGCAACCGGCTCGATCTCCCCACGGTCTTCGCGCTCTCCGATCGGATCGATACCGCGCAGCGCGAGGCGTCAGATACCCGCAAGCTGGAGGGAGCGCTCGAAGCGATCGTCAGGCGCGACCGGCGCGCACTCGACGCGCTGTCCGGTCTCTTTGGGAGAATCGCGCCCGACCACCGGAACGTGTGCATCCGCGTCGTCGGGAAGACGGCTGGGACCCAGCGACGCCACTGGCTAGCGGCGCGATGCGGAACCGATGAGTCGGTCGACCTGACGATCCTGTCCGCGCTCGCCCGTCCGGACCTCGGCGCGACGCCGCTCTACACGACGGACCTCGAACGCGTGCGCGAATACCTCGCCAGCGACAACCCGCAACTGCGGCGCGAGGCGGCGCGCGTGGCGGCAGCGCTTGGCGACATGCACGCGCTGCCCGCACTCATCGACAACATGGACGACGGCTTCGATTCCGTGCGCGACGCGACACAGGCGGCGTTGTTCGTGCTGACCGAACTGCGCCTCGGCGACGACCCGACGCGGTGGCTAACGTGGCTCGAATGCGAAGAGACGTGGTACGCGGACGTCTCGGCGTCCGAGCTACGCCGCCTCTCGCTTCCGGACGAACGCGTCGTGCAAACCCTGCTCGCCGGCTTGGCGACGCATCGCCTCTACCGTGACGAGATCGCCCAGCACGTCGAGTCCCTGCTCTCGCGCGAATCGCCCGAGGTTCGCCTCGCGGCGTGCGTCACGCTCCATCGACTGGGATCGCACGTTGGCCTCGAGAGTCTGATCGACACGCTCGAGGACGAAGACGAAGACGTCGCCAAGGCGGCCGACAAAGCGGTGCGCAGCATCACGCGCATCACGCCCGAGACGCAGCCCGAAGCGTGGCTAATGCTCGTGTCGGGCTAAGTGCCGGCGACCGCCGCCGCGATCACGAACAGCAGGACGACGCCGAGCGCCACCGCGGACACCACTCCGACCACGAGCAGCAGGGTTCCCAGTCCACGCCAGGCCGAAAACCCATGGGCCTCGGCGATCGCGTGGACCAGAACGAACAGGAGCCAGAGCGACGACGCCAAGTCGATCCCGTCGACGCAGCCCCACAGGACGCTCCGCTCCGCGCTCGCGAAGACGATCGCCGCGTCGAGCGAGAACACTTCGCCTCCGGCGATGAAGACGCGCGGAATCCACAGCACACCGACGACGACTCCGACCCACCACGTCCAGCCCACGACCGTGCGGACGTCGCGCGCCGTCGCTCCGCCGCCGAGCAGCCTGCCTGCTATGGTGTAGAACGCGCCGATGACATAGAGGGTGATCGGCCCGAAGATAACGGCGCTTCCGAGGCAGAGACCGAGGGCGTAGGGCACGTTCGCATCGGCATCCAAGTCGAGGCGCCCCAGGGCCCGAAGGAAAACGAAGCCGATCGCTCCCGCCACCGCCCAACGGTGTGCCCCGACCGTGAGCAGCGCACGCGCCGTCGCGCGCGGACGCATCCATGTCGCCAACCAGAGGTTGCGTCCGCGTAGGGCGCTCGCCTCTTCGTCGATGGTGGTCGTCGTTCGATCGCGAACGACGGCATACGTGATGCCCAGGGTGAGGAGCGTGAGGGTCGCGACGAGCCCCATGGCCGCGAGCCACAACGTCCAATAGTCTCCGCCCTCGACGTCGCCCGCGATCGAGTGGACGATCCCGAAGCCCAGCCGGTCGTACGCTTCCTCGATCTCCGCCGAGTACGTCTCCGCGCCGCGAGCCTCGACGTGGCTCTCCAACACCTCGTATTCGTACTTGAGCCGCAACGTATCGGTGCGCTCGAAGAACTCGGAGTCGTACGCAAAGCGGAACGCAGGGTTGTCGATGCGAAAGCTCTCGTCGTCGAACGTCCACTCGTCGTTCAGCTCGACGCGGATCAGGTAGGACACGTGATCGCGCACACCGAGGTCGATCGGAAACACGCGCTCGTCGGGCTCGTCGACCGGGACGAAGTAGTCACCGAGTTCCTCGGCCTTGAACCACGCGCTGCTCTCGCCATCCTCCTCGATCCAGAAATCGGGCACGGAATAGTGCTCGAACGAGCGCAGGACGTTCGTCTCCTCGTCGTCCTCGAAGCGCAGCAGCGTCCCGACCTTGGCCGAGGGCTCCTGCTCCTTCATGTAGTCGTGGTAGCTCCGCGACATCTCGACAACCGACGAGAACGCGAGCGAGTATCGGACCTCGTCCGCGCTCGAGCCGTGATAGGTCGACTTGATGAAGATCTCAGCTGGCGCTCCGACCTCCTTCGCGCGGATCGTCTTTTCGATCTCGACCCTGCGCCGCGCTGGTTCGGCGATGGGGATCGGGGTCAGCTCGGTCGTCGCCGGATCGAGCACGAGCGCGAATCCGTACGGCGGAGGCTCGCGGTCGAGGAGGGCGCCTCGCTTGAGCGTCGCGGTTGGATCGACCCACGCCGAGCCGCCGTCGACGTCCACCCGGAGGATCATGTGGTCGAACGCGCGCGCCGTCGGAAGGCGCTCGGCCACCGCGCGGCCGACGTACGAATTGACGAGCGCCAGGCGTGACTCGATGCCGAGCTCGCGCAGCATCGCTTGGAGCAGCAAGGACTTGTCTTTGCAGTCCCCGAAGCGTCGCTCGAGCACGACGTTCGGCAGTGTCGGCTTGTACGCACCGACGCCGAGCTCGATCCCGACGTAGCGCACCTCGTCCTGAACGAACACGAGCGCGGCGAGCGCGCGATCGGCCGCGCTGGAATGCCGGCGGCGAACCCGCTCGACTTCCGCCTTCAGCGCGGCGTTCGGTTCTTCGGCATCGCCGTACAGATCGCTCGACCAGCGCACGATCTCGCTCCATTCCGATGCGTTGGAGAACTCGACGGCGGGCGGCACGCGGATCCAACCCGGAACATCGTCTTCGTCGACGCACGGCGTAGGGTTCTCGGCCCCCCAGCGGTATTCGTCGACGCCGTCCCTCGTCGTGAGCTCGGGCGGACGCCCAGAGCCGTGCGTTTTGATCTGGAGCGGCGCGCCCTCGGGCCAGAGCAAGCGCGACGAGATCGCCCGCGTCGGCTCGTAGAAGCTCTCGTACGTGTAGAGCGCGAAGTGCTCGGGCAGCGCGGGATGAGCCCCACGCAGCGTGTAGCGCTTGCGCACGACGTCGCCGGGTCGAACGTCGGTCAGCACGACGTGCGCGGTGCGCCGACCGTCGTACACCGCCGACTCGAGGTCCTCCTCGCGATGCAGGACCTGGATGTCCTCCGCGTCCAAGCGCGCCAAGCGCTCGCCATCTCGAATGACGTCGATCGCGTGGATCGTCAGCTCCTCGTACGACGGATCGAAGTCGATCGAAACGGTCGAACCGCTCTGTACTCCGGCCGGGCCGATCACGTACCACGCGACGTCGGCGTAGCGCTCTGGCTCGTCCCCGAGCATGTTCACCTGCAACTCGCTGAGGAGCAGGTACGTGCTGTCGATCACGTTGGCCGGCACGTCGTCGACCGGCGCCAGCTCGCGCACTTCGACCCACGCGCCCTCTGAACCGATGTGGACTTCCTGTGCGGCGCTCGGGCGCTCGAACGCACCCACGAGAATCACGGCGCCTACGAAGAGCGAGCGGATTCGAGTCATTCGGTTCGTACAGCGGGTGCGGCGAATGACATCGAAGGTCGTTCGCCGCACCGACTCTCCCGGCCCGCAGTCTACTTCCGAAGACTTTTCCGAGCGACCGGGCGGGCGAAGTCGATTCGATGGTCGGTTACAATCGCCCGCCGTGAACGTTCGAACCGGATCGAGTGTCCCCGGGCCCGCGACACGGATCCGTTGCGTGCTGCGGGTCTGGGGTCTGTTCGTATCGGCGCTGCTCGTGAGTTCGTGCGACGACGGTGCAGCAAGCGATTCGACGGCTTCGGACGGCGGGCGCTGGTCGCTTGCGCGGCCGGGAACGCCATCGGCGACGGACGTCGACGCGGCGATCGAAGAGCTCGAAAAGCTCGGCTACGCGGGTGGCGTGCGCGAGGCACCGTCCGTCGTCAGCGTCACCGTGCACGACGCGCGCTCCGAACCCGGGCTCAACTTCTACGTCTCGGGACACGCGCCCGCTGCGCTCCTGATCGACGCCGACGGGCGGGTCTTGCATCGGTGGAGCCACGACTACGCAACGCTCTGGCCCGAACTCGACATCGCAATCGGTGCACCGGGTCGGGGCAAGTGGCGCCGAGCACACCTCTTTGCGAATGGCGACATCCTCGCGATCCACGACGGCATCGGGATGATCAAGCTCGATCGCGACTCGCGTTTGCTGTGGGAGTACCCCGGGCGCGCGCACCACGACATGGACGTGCTCGCGGACGGAACGATCTGGACGCTCGCACGCGAGGCCACGATCATTCCGCGCGTCAATCCCGGCGTGCCCTCGATCGACGACTTCCTGGTGGAGCTCGACGCGAACGGCAACGAGCAGCAGCGGATCTCGGTGCTCGAGTGCCTTGAGAACGGGAGTCGACCGGACCTGCTCGAACGCATGGTCCACGAGCGCGACCTCTTCCACTCGAACTCGATCGAGATGCTCGACGGCTCGCTCGCCGCGCGCGTGCCGGAGTTCGCCGCCGGGCACCTGCTGATCTCGATGCGTCACCTCGACGCGATCGCGGTCATCGACCCGGACGCGCGCGAGGTCGTTTGGGCGCTGACCGGCGCCTTCCGCGACGGCGCCGACAGCGATCCTCTACTACATCCTCGCCTATGTGATTACAGGCATGACGGCCTTCGCCGTCATCGTGCTGGTGTCGTCGGCCTCGGGTGGAGAGCACGGCGGCGCGGCCTACCGCGGCTTGTACAAGCGCTCGCCCTTCTTGGCCCTCGCGATGCTTTTCGCGCTGCTAAGCCTCGCCGGCGTTCCGCCCACTGACACGATACTCGGCGAAATGGAGATCGACGTTATGGGTGGCAACCCAGACCTCGCCGCAGAAACCGCAATGAACAACAGTGCCTTCTATAATGTGACGTTGAAGAACTGGGCGGCCCCTTGGACGAACCGTGATCAAACAGTCTTTGTTGAGCTAAACGATTACATCGCCACCGTCGCCGGCATGGCCCGCGATGACGTCCCCTTTAATACTCTGTTGTCGGAGGACATCGTTTACGTGGGCAACAGTAATCTAGGCCTACCTACCTACTCGATGAGTAACAATGACCACTATGCGCAGATGGAATCTCAGGGCGTAGACATGCGCACTGGCCTAACCCGGACTACCCAGTCTGCAGTCACCAACCTGCCCCCCGCAGCCACCGCCGGCGTCATGACTAGCCGCGCTGCCGCCGAGGCCTTCTTTATTGCCGGCACCAACCGCGCGATGTTCCGCTTCACGATGCTAAATCATCTGTGCCATGACATGGAGCAGGTGCTAAACACC
>JAVJHY012108282.1:0-27687 GCA_035593235.1 Phascolosoma agassizii
CACCCGTGGGGCCAACTTCTCGCCGCGGCCCCCAAGGCGTCGCTTGACGTCGACTGGGTTCACTCCCGAAGTAACCAGCCGCACGCGCACTTCGTTGGTTGCCGGCTGGGGATCGTCCATTTTGCCAAATTGCAGCACTTTGCCGGCGGGGCCAAGCTGTTCGTACCAGACGGCTTTCACGGTAACGGCCTTGATCGGTTAGGAAAGTGAGTAGGTGGTTTCGCCTAGCGCCCCGGGCAAGGGCATGGGCGAGGTGACGATGATCGTCGTCGCTGGCAAGTCGGCGAGCACTTGGCAAACGGTTTCGCTGGCCTGGCGGTCGAGCTCCGCCAGCGGCTCATCAAGCAGTAACAATTTGGGTTCGACAGCCAGCGCTCGGGCCAATGCGATGCGACGAATTTCACCCCCCGACAGATTATGCGTCGAACGAGACGCTAGGTGTTCCATGCCGACAACCCGCAGCCAGTCGCGCGCGTCGCGCCCGCCGGGACGTCGTCCATAGCGAACGTTGTTCAGCACGCTGCCACGGAACAACAGCGGATGTTGGTGGACGTAACAGAGCTCACGCCGCGTTGCTGCCACGCGACATGTTCCCGAGTAGTTGTCGGTTAGCCCCGCAATCACGCGCAGCAAGGTCGTTTTTCCCGAGCCTGATGGTCCCATTAAGGCGAGACTTTCCCCCGCGTTTAGAGAAAAACTCAGATCGTTCAGGCTGGGGCTTTCCTGCCCCGGATACGTAAAGCTGAGCCCTTCAATAGACAGTTTCCCCGTTGGCGAAGGCAGGGGCATGCTGGTGGTGGGCAGTTCAAAATCACTGAAATGAGAGTCTAAGCGCTGATAGGCCTCGCGCGCTAGGCTGGCGCTGCGCCAAGTCGACATCGCCTGATCTACTGGCGCAAGCGCACGACTTACAAGAATAGAGGCCGCAATAATTCCTCCGGCACTGAGCTCACCGGCGATGGTCAACCAGGCGCCACAGCCCATGATGGCGACTTGTAAACTCATCCTCAGTACCTTGGCGCAGGTGGCAAAAACATTGCTGCGCCCAGCCGCTAGCGCCTGTTGCTGTACGCTTGCGGCATTGGCTCGGTCCCAGCGTTCTGTGATTTTGGGTCCCAGCCCCATGGCTTCAACGAGCTCGGCATTTTTTATCGCGGCATCGGCCTGAGCCAAAGCGCTTAATTGGGTTATCGATGCCTCTTGTTGTAGGGGGCGAGCGAGTCGGTCGCTGCACAGCGCTAGCAATAACAAAACAAGGGCCCCTGCGAGGGCTATCCATCCGAGCATCGGGTGTAAAAGAAAGATCACCGCGAGAAATATAGTCGCCCAAGGGGCGTCGCAAACACTGATTAGCGAAGGTGAGCTTAGAAATCCACGTAAGGTATCCAAGTCCCTCAAGGCTTGCACGTTGGCACTTTGCTGCATGTGTACCGTACGTTGCAGGGCTTGATTTAAGGCGAGGCTGGAGAGTCGGCCGTTGATCCAGTCTCCCAGAGCGCGCATTAACTGACCGCGAACAACCTCAAGCAAGCCATAAACAAACAAGGCCGCAATGACGATGAGTGTCAGTAGCAGGAGGGTGTCCATGCTGCGGCTGGTCAGCACTCTATCGTAAATTTGCAGCATATAGAGTGGGCTGGCGAGCATCAGCAGGTTGATAAAAAAACCAACCCCAATACTCGCCAAGAGACCCTTCTTAACGGGGCCTAAGGCTTTGGGCATGAAATCTTGCATCGTCTAGGCTGCCTCGTGTTGTCGCGCCTCTCTTAGCTTAGCTAGTTAATTTAGGCCTCGGCCCCCTAGATGCGTTTTAACGGGCCGTGTCACGATTTAAACAATCCAATCCACGCTTTCGAAGGTGAGATTATCGAAGGCAATGCTTCCAGAAATAGAATCGACGCGCACGCTGTCGATATTGGAGAATAGGCTTTGATCAAAGTTCAGCTCCTGGGGCGCTTGGGTCGCGCTAAAGCTTGTTGAACCTTGTTCGACGCCGTCCCTAATGGCGGTGAAGGTGACATCGTCTGCACCGGAGTAATCCTTAGCCATGAGCATGCTGACTAGATCAAACTCGCTGCCGTCTTCGCTGCTGATTACATAACCGCCCAGCGTCGTGGCAGCCGCATAATGCAGGTATAAGACATTATCCGTGCCGGTTAGGTTGGCTAAGTTCTCGCTGCCTCCATAGTTTCGTTCATCGGTCTCGTGGAAGAAAAAAGCCCCGAAGTCGAAACCGTTATAGCCGTTGGCATCGTAGGGATTGATGTAGCCTGTGTTGGAGGAAACTGATTCGAGATCGTCAAAGTCCAATATAACCGAGCCGCCGGTATCGGCAGGGGGGGTATCTCCAATGTTGAAAGCTAAGTCGTCGAAATGTAGTTGGTCAGTTCTTCCTGAAGTCGCTACAAATTGAAGTTCGTTAACAGAGTTAAAGTCATCATTAAACTCAACAAATGAGACATCAAAACCACTCAACTCAAACGACTGCGTCGCCACTAAGGTCTCCGCAGTGCCATCACCATCAACATCGTCATAACCGGTCACGGTAATTGTTCTAGGATATTCGTAGTAATGATTGGCAAAATATCCACTTTCAAAATCAAAGTTCCCGTCATGGTTCTCCAAATAAATAATGCCCGGGTTTGACGACTGAGTATTCAGCATGGCATTTGATTCGCTCTGGGTCGCCGCCAAAAGGCTAAGGGTGCCAGGGTAGGGATCACCAAAGTTACCACTGACGAAAGTTAAGCCCGTATCAACAATAAAACCGTTATAGGCCGTTGTTCCTAAGCTTGTGTGAGAGGCCAGATCTTCAAAATCAAGCACCACTTGTGTTGGAGAACTTACATCCTCTGTTATGCCATTAATCGTAGTGGTTACTGTTGCCCAGTCATTGCCACCATTACCATCTGCCAACATGTAGCGGAAGCTAATATCCTCTGACTCGCCATCGTTAAGGTCCTGATACAAATCATCAAAATGTACAGTGACCGTGTGATCGGCCGCATCAGCTGCGCTGGTGTCATAAGTCTGGGTTACACCTACAGGTAGAAGCAAAGTGTCGAAGGCAATAACGCTTAAGGCATCACCATCAACATCAGTATCATTGGCTAGTAGGTCGCCGTAGCGGAAGGTTATTGCTCCGTCGTCCTCGGAGGTTGTGGCGCTATCATCCGCGCCGACAGGCGCGTCATTTGTGCCGGTGATCGTGATACTGACAGTTTCAGTGGCTGTACCCCCGTGTCCATCATCAAGGGTAATGTCGTAAGTCTGTATAAGCGTTTCACCGGCTGCTAAGTCATTAATATCCGCATCAGCCACATCAAATGTCCACGTCACCTGACCTGGAACTCCACCTGTTGAGTCATCGTTCACAAGGGCTGTCATCGCGCCACGATATCCAGTGTCATTGTCTACAACACCGACTGTATGTGCATCGCTTAAATCCACATCAGAAAAACTGATAAGGCCGCTGTCACTAAGACTTGAGCTAGCCGTTTCTTCAAGGACAATGTCATCAATCACTAATGCCTGCCTATTGCCTTCAGCGTAGGTTAAGGGCGTATTGGGGGTTGGGTCATGGATAGGATTACCCTGTGTCGCAACTTCAACTCGGGTGACGCCATCGAAACCTGTGAAGGTTATTTGATGAGCTTGCGTACCATCAATGGTCTGCTGATGTTCGGCTATAACAGCCCCCGCCGCATCGTAACCGGTCACCCAAAGGGTCGTCTCATAATCCCCAAACACGGCAAACTCTGCACTTTGCAAGTTAAAGCTACCGCCCGATTCTGATTCAATCACCAGGCCTGAACCATTCGGGGTATATATGGCGGTGTTATCCCCAGCCGCCGCATCCGTTACGGCATCTACATAGGATACGGACGACTCGTCGGCCTCCCAGAACCTGGGAGAAAACCCTGCTTCAGGATAAAGTGGAGCAAAGGTATAGCCTTCATAGGTGGCTGGTACATCACCATAGTAAGTCGTCGCAGAAGATAAAGATTCAAAGCCAATGCTCTGTGCGCCTGCGCCTGCAGCTGCCGCCGCTTCTGTGACACCGCCCAGCGTATCGGCTGTTCCAATCACCGGTGCGTCATTTGCACCATTAACCGTGAGACTCACCGAGCCTTGGCTGGTAGCGCCCCTGTCATCGGATAAGGTGTAGCCAAAGCTTAGGTTGGCCTTTTCTCCATCACTTAATGACTGATAGGTATCACCGTAAGTGATTGATACTGTTTGCGCCGTAAAGTCAGCCGAAAGTGTAACGCCTGCGGGAAGGCCTGAGTCGTCGAAGGCGCTGATGCTTAGGGCATCGCCGTCGATGTCTAGGTCATTACTGAGTAGCTCTGCAAAGGTGAAACTGTGCGACCCATCGTCTTCACCGGTTTCGGCACTGTCATTGGCCGCTACAGGGCTGAAATTAAAGGCCGCTAAGCTTGCGACAGAGGGTGACCATTGAGTTTGTGCAAGAGAGCTATTGATTTGGAAGTTTCCATCGATAGCTTGGCCGTTAGCATCGTATCGTTGGCCATAGATGTCTTGTGCGACCCCTCCGGCTCCGTCGCCGAACCAGGTTATTAAAAATCCCCCATCGTCAGAGGCCGCAACGGCAGGGTGAGCCTGATAGCCTAAAGTGTAATCACTATTAACTAAGAAATTATCATCAAGGGCTTGCCCCTGCGCATCATAGCGCTGGCCATAAATGCCGTAAATCGATGGGTCTGCAGCCCCCTCTCCAAACCAGGTGATGACATAGCCGCCATCAGCCAAGGCCGTTGTATTGGGATGGCCTTGAAAGCCAATAATATTCTCGGTATTAACCAGAAAGTTGTTTCCAAGCTCCTGCCCATTGGCAGCATAGCGTTGCCCATAAACGCCGTAGTTTGAAGTGTCTGGCGATCCCTGTCCGTACCATGTGATAAGAAACTCACCATTATTCAAGCTGGTTGCCGATGATGAGATTTGTCCCCCCGATAGATAATCTGAATTAACCAGAAAATCCTGTCCTATCTCTTGCATATTTGCATCATAGCGCTGGGCGTAGATCCCTTGATTATCGCCCCCGCCTGAGCCTGACCAGGTGACTAAAAGACCCCCACCCGCTAGTGCCGTTGTACTGATGCCAAATGTGGGATTTATAACGCCCAGTGAATTAGCCACCATAAATGCAGGGCTCGATTCCTGGCCGTCACTATCAAAATGATGCACATATATTTTTGCATTGTCGCCTAGCTGGGTAACGACAAAGCCCCCATCTGATAATGCCGTCACCACAGGCTTATAGCCGTTCTGGCTTAGTGAATGATCCGTTTCAAACTCATCTCCTATCGCTAGACCTTCACTATCGAAGCGCTGGCCACGAACCTCTCCGCCATTTTCTGTTGAGGTATAGACAATGACAAAGCCGCCGTCAGACAAGCCTGTTACGGATGAACCCGCTTCTCTGGCCACCTCCACGGTATTGACCTTGAACTCATTCCCTAAGGCCTGACCATCAAGAGCATAGCGTTGGCCATAAACATCCCAGCTATTGTATGGGGTGTTGTGATTTGATTCCCAGATCACAACATAGCCACCGGCACTCGCGGTGGCTGGAAGCAAACCATCTATATCACCAACCGAAGACTCAGCCTGACTGATGGACGCGAGTAAGTTACTGTCTGTGTAATTGACTACCACTTGCTCAATGGCATCCGTTGTTCCAGTTTGCGCCGCGCTTTCTAGAGCGTTGGAAATTTCTCCTTGGGTAACAATACTGATTTGAGCAACTTCAGTAAGCAGGGCTTCACCGCCTACTCCACTATCTAATGCCGCCTGTGTTTGCTCATTGGCCTGAGAGATGACTTGTGCAGCGCCTTCGATGAGTTCACTGGATAGGCTAACGCCTAGAGCCGTGGCGCTGTCTTGAATTAAGCTTTCAAGCTGGTCTGTATTCGCGCCGCTGAGGGCGTAGGTGCCAAAGTTAAAGTCTGCAGCAATATAGGCTTGGGCTAAATCCAGAGTAATTTGTTGAAAAATGACATCGTAGATATCTGCGCTGTCAGTGGTGCTTCCAGCCCCTTGGAGCATGGCGGCTATTTGGGTCACGGTATTAAGTACTTGTGAGGCCATCGCCATGATGCTTTCGCCATTTTCATTGCCGGCGAGTGTTTGCGCGATGGGGTCAATATTCAGCAGGTCAGCATTTATGTTGATGCCAAAGGCTTCTTTGACGGCCAGTGATGCCCCTAAGGGGCTAAAACCTAAAGTGCCTCCCGCACCTGCTTGATTGGTGTAATGAAAGACCGTGGACTCGAGGCCCAATACAATGGTCGATAGGGCGGTTATGGCAGAGGAGCCCTCTGGCGCTCGAAGGCTTCCTTCAAAGGCTAAGCCTGTAGAGATATCCACTCCGCCTTGAAGGACTAAAGCCCCCGCCGCATTGCTTAAAGTAAAGCCTCCTTCACCGTCGGTTTGGCTCGAGGCTTCCCCAGCATCCAGCAGGCCGTTGTTATTGGCATCAGCAAATACAGTTGACCCCACCAGATAACCATCTATCGCATTGCCGCGACTGATATCATCGACACCCTGGATGGTCATGCTTAAGAGGCCCTCAACGGTGCTGCCTTGATTATCCGTCACCGTATAGCTCAGGCTGTCGAGAGCGTTCTCACCGCCGACTAAATACTCGAACTGACCATTGCTCTGATAGTTAATGCTGTAATCGCTATTGAGGCTGACAATGGCGCCTGAGCTCAGGGTAACGCTACCGCCTATGCTGATGGCTTGCCCATCGATGTGGGTGATTTCAAGCGCATCACCATCGAGATCTACATCGTTGGCGAGGAGGTTAATATTATTTCTAGCACCGTCCTCAGAGACTGAGCTTTCATCCTCGATGGCCAGCACGGCATTGTTAGTGCCGTCTAGGTAGTAGGTGTAATCCAAGAAGCGCAGGGCTTCTACCTGTTTGAGCGTGTCAGTGCCTTCCTCGCCGCCCGTCGAGAATATAAGGGTGTTGCCCTTGCCATCCTCAATAGCGAGGGCGTCATCAATGCCATCGCCGTCGGTATCCACGCTGATATAGTCGGTAACGGAGCCCTCATAAACGGCGGTATCGAAGCCATCGCCACCCTTAATAGAGTCATCTCCGGCTCCCCCTGTTATTACATCATCACCATCGCCCGCATTAATGGTGTCGTCGCCAGCACCTGCTAAGACATCATCATCGCCTCCACCTGAATTGATCTTGTCGGCGTCACTCGTACCGATGATTTCCCCAGTGATAGGGTCGAGTTCGTCGCCGCCGTTGATGACAGTGCTCATAGGAGTACTCCTAAGCTAGGTGCTGATGGGGGTGAGGTTTTTATAATTCGAGGAGGCATTCGCAGATCGAGTGATTCCATGTTCACTGTAAAAGCGTAGTCAGCCGCAAGGCTTAGGTCTCCACCCAATTGGGTGGAGACGTGGTGTCTAGTACCTAAGTACAGGCGTGTCTTGACCTAGGTGAAGGCTTTTGAATATTTCAGGCTATATAAAAAGAAGTATCTGGAATATCTTGCGCTAAGCCCGTTAAAAAGGGGGCATTTCGTTGTTGGGAGTAGGCCTTTGAACTATTTTGAACTAAGTGTCTCTGGGGCTTGATGAAGCCGTTCCCTGAAGTAAGGCGTGTCGCATGCAGCTCCAACAGCTTAGCCATATTATCGAAGGGATTTACCAAGCGGCGATTGAACCCGAACAATGGCTGCATGTGGTGGCGAACATCGCGCAAGGTTTCGATTCCCATGCAGGTGGCCTATTTATTCAGAACCCACAAACCGGTGCTTTTGCGCCCATCCCCTTTATGGGGGTAGCCGATGAATGGGTGCAGAGTTATGCCGATTATTATTCTCAATGTAATCCTGCGTTTTCGGATGAGAGTATTTTTGAGCCGGGCAAGGTGTTTACCGAGCAGCTACTTAATCGGGATGATCAGTATTACGCCAGTACGGAGTTCTACAACGAGTGGATGAAACCGCAGGCCTTTAACCATACGGCGGGCGGGGTGCTGCTGATTAATCAGCAAAACTATGTCAACTTCACTCTGCAGCGCGATAAGGCTCGGGGGCAATATACGCAGCAAGAGCTGGAGGTATTAACCCTGCTGTTTCGTCATCTGCGCCGCGCGGTGGAAATGTCGTCGGTTTTCAGTCAGCTCAATTATCGAATGGGCAACTTGCAGCATCTATTAGAGAGCCAAGGCCACGGCGTTCTGGTTCTCGATAAACAGATGAATATTCAGGACTGTAATGAGCGGGCTAAACAGGCCTTAGACGCTGATTCTGGCTTGAGCATTCGGCAGGGGAAGCTCGTTGCGCACTCTGGGCCCGATCAGCAGGCTCTAGAGCGGGCGGTTGAGCTGACGATAGAAAAAAAAGCGCTGGACTCGTCTGTCCCCATCCGCTTGAACCTCTCGGCAAAGGCCGACCAGCATTTAATCATGCTGCCGTCGGCGCAGGGGCATCGTTTGTTGGTGAAAGATGTGGAGATCATCTTAATTATTAAGCAAGGTCAGGCCTGTGAGGAGATAAGCCTCGAGTATTTACAGCATAGCTATGGCCTGAACGCCAGTGAAGCTCGACTCACCCGCTACCTACTCGATGGCTTCGAGCTGAAGGTAGCCGCCCGTCACGCCGGAGTGGCCTATGAGACGGCGCGCTGGTATCTGAAATCCATCTATGAAAAAACCGGCACCCACCGCCAGATAGAATTAATACTCCTGCTTAACGCCGACCCCGGTGCGCGTTTAAAACCCAGCGGAGAACTTGTCTCTTGATGAGCGCGTCTTAGGATCCCGTCTTACCCGTCTGCTGCCATTGGCGCAGCTTAGCGCCGGCCAGCATCGCGATAACAAAGACGAGGGTTTGCCCGTCCAAATAAGCCAGAGAGGCGACGGCGGGGCCGGGACAATAACCGACGATGGCCCAGCCAAGGCCGAAGAGGCAGGATCCGATGATCAGCGGCCTATCGATGAGCTGCTTGTGCGGCAGGTGGTAGTCCTCGTCTAATAGGGGTTTACGTTTGAGTAGCCATTGAAAGCCTGGAATAGCGATGGCCAGTGCGGCGGCCATGACGAAGGCTAGGCTTGGGTCCCATGCCCCAAAAACATCAAGAAAAGCCTGAACCCGTGCGCTGTTGTTCATCTCGGATGCGGCTAAACCCACACCAAAGATGAGCCCCGCGACTAAGGCGCTGAGGCCTTGCAAACTCGATCGCTTGATCATAGTTCTACTCCAAGGCCGTGTTTAAGTAAGGCAAACGTTGCAATCGCGCAGGCCATAAAGCAGAGCGTGGCGATGAATGAGCGCCAAGAAAAACGCGCTAAACCGCAAATGCCATGGCCACTGGTGCAGCCATTGCTCATCGTGGTGCCGTAACCTACCAGCAGTCCGGCGATTATTAGCCAAGGCAGGTTATTGTTTGGCGGGGCAGGGAATGGCTTACCGCTTAATTGATGCCACAAGGCGGTTCCTGCGAGCAAGCCTGCAATAAACAGTAGACGCCATAGCTTTCCCGCAGTCTTGCTGCGCATGAGGGAGAAGGTTATCCCGCAGATACCTGCAAGCCGTCCATTTAAAGCCAGCAACAGCACCGTAGACAGGCCAATCATTAGGCCGCCAAAACTGGCGAGGCCAATGGGGAAGGGGCTGAAAAATTCCACGCGATTATTCTCCTAGGGCTTGCGGCCGAATTAAGTAGTAAAGAGGGCCGTGAACGAGCTTAGCCAGGGATTTAAGCCAGACGCTAAGCAATAAGGCCGCTATTAAAACATAAAGCCATTTTATTTCCTTCATGTCGCATTAAAACGCTAGGGGCGATGAACGCATCCCTTACTCGCCTTACGGCGCACCAGGTCTTAGATAGCCCTGAGGTGAATTCTAAGCCGGGTTGGCAAACGCTGAGAAAACATCCTAGCTTTAGTAAGTAAGCCTCCTCGTTTCGGGGAGCAGTGGGTAAGCAGGGACGCCGCCTACTTCATTGCTGTTGATGGGATGAAGACAAGAGGTCGAGATGCGTTAAAACATACGAAATAGCCCTTTTTAGAAAGAGCGCAGACCATGAAACAGATTAAAAAAATAAAAGATATTCACCCCTTAGTCGTCGATGACTTCGAACCTATTCGCCAAAGTATTGCTAGAACGTTTAAGGATATGGGAGTCGAGAAGATATCGTTGGCCGGAAATGGTCAGGAGGCGATGGATAGACTGGAGATTGGGGATATCGATTGCATCATCTCCGACTGGAATATGCCCAAGGTGGATGGCTTAGAGTTACTGCACTATGTGCGTGAGACGAAACGCTTCGCCCATTTGCCTTTTATGATGGTGACCGGTGAAATTGAGGTCGATCACGTCAATATGGCCGTCGCCGCGGGTGTGAGCGAATTTCTGATCAAGCCCTTCTCGGGGCATGGCCTGCGCTTGAAAATCGAGAGCATGCTGACCAATCCCTTATCGCTGCGTGAGCGCGCGCGCGCTGACCCCGTGGTAGCACCGCAAGCACTCACACAGCAGGTGAGTCCGAAGCGCCTCATGCCTCAAAAGTCGAAAGCGACCATCCTCATTGTCGATGACACGCCTTCCAACATTGATGTTATTTCTGGCGTGCTGAAGGGGCGTTACAGCGTTAAGGCGGCTACGGGGGGCGATGTGGCCTTGAATCTGGTGCGCAGCTTAGAGCCGACCCCCGATTTGATTCTGCTGGATATTATGATGCCAGGAATGGATGGCATGGAGGTCTGTAAAAAACTAAAAGAGGACCCTGAAACGGCCCATATTCCCATCATATTTTTGAGCGCGCTGTCCGACGTCGCCGACATTACCGCGGGTTTCGAGGCTGGGGGGGCCGACTATGTCACCAAACCGGCCAATCCTGACATCTTGCTTGCCAGGGTGGCGACCCAGCTCAAACTCAAGGATTCTCGAGATGCGCTAAGCCAACAGATCGAGACCCTCGTGGATAATGGGCGCCTGCGCGAAGATGTGGAGCGCATGACGCGTCATGATATCAAGAACCCGCTGGCGACTATTCTCAGCTCAACGGAGTCTATTCTCGAAGGCGAATGGATGAGCCTCGAGCAGACGCGAGAAGTCGAGGTCATTCGCAATGCGTCTTTAGATATTTTAAAGATGATTAATAGCTCGCTGGATCTTTATAAGATGGAGGTGGGTAGCTATCGCTTGAAGGCCAAGCCCATAGATATCGTCGCGATTACCCAAAGGGTGGTTTGTGGCTTACGGTTTGTCGCTAATAAAAAGGGCATAACGGTTCGCTTCGAGGCGCCTGATCGCGGCTTCATCAAGGGCGAAAAGTTACTCTGCGTGTCCCTACTCGGCAACCTGATCAACAATGCCGTCGAGGCATCGCCCAAATCGGAACTGATAACGGTGAATATCGAGTGTGAGAAGCAAACTTCTATCACGATCCACAACGTGGGCGAGATTCCAGAAGATATACAAGAGAGTTTCTTTGAAAAATATGCGACCTCGGGTAAGGAGACAGGGACTGGTTTGGGAACTTACTCGGCTCGGCTAATGACGGAGATACAGGGGGGAAAACTTGCGTTTGAAACCTCAGCTGAAGCGGGGACCACCTTGAGGGTGACTTTCCGTTCGTGTCCGCTGGGTTAATTAGCGCAGGGCTTCGACATAGATGCGTAGATAAGAAACAAGGATCGTTAATGACCGCTATAGAACAGTTGATGTTTCAACACCTGCTTGAGGCGCAAATGTCCTTCCCGCGAGAAGGTTGCCCATCATGGTAGCCTCGTCATCGAGCCTGCGCATGACGCGCATCATTGGATTGTTCTTCATTCCCCTATTTATGATCTGCGTGCTGGGCGTAGCCGGTTTCGGCTTGGAGCGCATGGATAGGGAACTGCGTAGAGACTTGGGCAATAGCCTAGTTACGATGAACCACTCGATTCTGCATTCCCTAGACATGTGGCAACAGCGCCGCGAAGGCGAGAGTAAGTATTTAGCCAATGAGCCTCACCTACTGCCTTGGGTTGAAGCGCTGCTCGACTTGCCTCGTGAGGCCGATGCGCTTCGCCAGAGTGCCGCTTTAGCCGGCCTGCGCGCAGAGTATCGAGATCATTTGGAGGACTTGAATGCCAATGCTTTTTCAATTATCGATGCGAATGGAATATATATTGCCTCGATCAACGATGATGAAATCGCAGAGCCACTGAGTATCACGGCGCGTGGAGAGGGGATTATAAGTCGTACATTCTTGGGTGAAACGATACTTCTGCCTCTCGGCGATACCGCCAATATACGCACGGTCTCTCCCATTCGTAACCTCAAGGGGGAGGTGATTGCGGCACTGGTTTTACATTATGACCCTAGTCGAGAATTCACCTCGATCACGCGCGCAGCCAAAGCGGGCGACACATGGGAAAGTTACATCTTCGATCGTAATGGACGCATGCTAGGCCCCCCGCGCTTCGAAGCGCTTAGCCGTACACTGTCTAAGTTTTATCCGCAGCAAAGTGAGTCAGCGGGTTATCTATTGCGCGACCCCGGTGGCGATATTCAGGCCGGTTATCAGCCGACCACTGAGGCCTCACACTGGCCGCTTACGCGCATGGTGCGTCAGGCTCTCAAGGGCGGCAGTGGCTCGGAGACTTGGGGTTACCGTGATTATCGTGGCATTGCGGTCATGTCGGCCTGGCATTGGTCTGAGACGCTCGGCATTGGCTTGGCGAGTGAGGTCGATGTTGAAGAGGCGCTGCGAACCTATCACAGCTTGAGAAGGATGGTGATCCATTCCCTCTTGGGTATTAGCCTGCTGGCGTTTGGCCTAATGGCCATCATATTTTTTCTCAGTGAGCTGGGGCGCAAACGCCTGCAGGTCATGGTGGATGAGCGCACGCGGGAGCTGCGTAAGCTCGGGCAGGCGGTGGAACAAAACCCGCTGAGTGTCGTTATCACCGATGCGCAAGGTCGCATCGAATACATCAACCCGACCTTTTCTCAGGTTACAGGCTATGAACTCGATGAGGTCGTTGGGCAAACTCCACGCCTGATGAAGGGCCCCGATACGCCCGATGACGTCTATGAGCTGTTATGGCAGCGTATTCTCAGTGGGTCTGCGTGGCATGGTGAACTGCATAACCGCAAGAAAAATGGTGAGCTCTATTGGGCTTCGGTGTCGATCGCGCCGGTAAAGGATGAGGCCGGTGCAGTCAGCCACTTCGTGGGCATAACCGAAGACATTACCCTGCGTAAATTGCAGCAGGAGCTATTAGACAGAAGCGAAGAACAGTTCCGCACCTTGGTCGAGTCTGCACCGGAGTCTATGGTGATGGTTGATCTAGAGGGGCAGATCACTAAGGTTAATAAACGTGCTGAAGAATTATTCGGCTACAGCAGGGAAGAGTTGGTGGGGCAGAAGGTTGAGATCTTAATGCCAGAAGCGTTTAGGCAGGCTCATCTGGCCCATAGGAATAATTACATACTCGACCCCTATAAGCGTTCCATGGAGTTTAAAACAGACTCCGAGTTGTGGGCCTTATCGAAGTCGGGACGTAAATTCTCAGTCGAGATCAGCCTCAGTCCCATCCAAACCGCGAGCGGCATGCACATCGTCAGCTCTATCCGTGATGTCACCGAGCGCAAGCACATCGAGGATGCCTTACGCAGCAGCGAAGAGCGTTTCGCCTTGATTACCTACGGCAGTGGAGACGGCCTGTGGGACTTCGATGTGGCTAGAGGAAGCTATTGGTATTCACATCGCTTCCGTACTCTCTTGGGTTATGAGGGTGAAGGTGACTTTCCTAATCGATTCTCATCCTGGTGCGATTCTCTACACGACGACGATAAGCAGAGTACGCTTGCGGCCTTTGATGCTCACCTCGAAAAGGGCGTTCCCTTCGACCTAGAATATCGTCTGCACACAAAACAAGGAGACTGGCGCTGGTTCAATGCGCGTGGCAAATCACTCAGTGATGAAGGCGGTAAGTTCTATCGCTCGGCGGGCTCCCTAACAGATATCCATGGCCGCAAATTGATGGAGAATGCGCTCAACCATGAGCGTGAGCGCTTGCAAACTATAATCGATCATTGCCCTGTGGGTCTGTGTATCACCGTGGGCGGCATTCTCCAGTTTGCCAGCCCGAGCTTTAGCCAAATGTTCGGCCTGCATCAGGGCGATAGTGTAGTTGATAGTTATGTAAGTGCTGACCGGCGAGATGAGTGGCTTGAAAAAATCGAACGAGAGGGCGTTGTTGAAAACCATGAAATTCAATTTTATGGGGCTGAGCATGAAGTGCTCGATATCATCGGCACCTTCGAGGCTATCGAGCATGAGGGCAAGCCTGCGTACTTGAGCTGGCTGGTGGATGTTACCGACCTTAAGGCGGTGCAAAGTAAGTTATCGTCCTCTGCCGCCAAGCTCGAGGAGAGCAAGGCGCTGATGCAATCCATGTTTAACCACATCCCTGATCTCTTATTTGCCAAGAACCCTGCAGGCGAGTACATCGGCGCGAATGCCTCTTTTGAAGCATTCGTTGGGCGCAGTTATGAGGACATTATTGGTAAGACGGATTACCAGATTTTCGATCAAAAGGGTGCGGACATTAGCATCGGCATCGATGAAAAAATGAAGGCGCAAGGAAAGCTTCTGCGTCACGAGGAATGGGTCACCTACCCAGACGGCCGCCGAGTCATGCTTGATACGATTAAGGCGCCTTTTATATCACCAGGGAGCTCATTACAGGGCGTGCTGGGTATTTGTCGAGACGTCACAGAGCGCAAGGCCATTGAGGATGAAGTGACGCATGTGAACTTCATGAATGACCAAGCTCTGGGGTTAACCAAGGCGGGGTATTGGCATGTCCCACTCAATGGCTCCGGTCGGCTTAAATTGTCGCAACGGGCCGCCGATATCTATGGTGAACGCCCCAACGCGGCTAATAGCTATCGGATCATGGAGGATTGGTTTAGCCATATTACGGCGGCGGCCACCCCCGCTGCGGCAAAGCTGAGCCTAGGTGCATTCCAAGATGCCATCGATGGCAAAACGCAGGTCTATGATTCGGTCTATGCCTATAAGCGCCCCGTCGATGGCGACGTTGTTTGGCTGCATGCCTATGGAACCATTGCCAAGGACCGGCGGGGCTATGCGGCGGATATGTATGGCGTGATTCAAGATGTTACAGAGCATGTACAGGCGAAGCAGTCGCTCGAGATTGCAAAAGATGAGGCGGAGCAAGCGACACGTGCGAAATCTGACTTTTTGGCGAATATGTCGCACGAAATCCGCACGCCAATGAACGGTATCATCGGGATGTCGAATCTAGCCCTGCAGACTTCATTGAGTCGCAAACAACGTAATTACATCGAAAAAGTACACGCATCCGGCCTATCACTGCTCGGAATCATCAACGATATATTGGACTTCTCAAAGATTGAGGCTGGTAAGCTCGGCGTAGAACATATCGATTTCTCCCTCGACGATGTCTTCGAGAATCTGGCCAATGTTGTGGGCTTTAAAGCGGGCGAGAAGGGCATTGAGCTCATGTTCAGTCGGCCACGAAACGTACCGTCCAGTCTCGTTGGTGACCCGCTTCGTCTAGGACAAATCTTACTCAACCTGGTTAATAATTCGGTCAAATTTACCGAAGACAACGGCGAAATTATCGTATCCGCCAAGGTCATTGAGCAAAGCTCAGACAGCGTATGTCTGCATTTTGCGGTTTGCGATAACGGCATGGGAATGAGCGCTGAGCAGCAAATTCAGTTGTTTAAGCCTTTTACTCAGGCCGATGCCTCTACGACCCGAAAGTTTGGCGGTACGGGGCTTGGCTTGGCGATCTCTAAGGAATTAACCGATCTTATGGACGGTGAGATCTGGTGCGAAAGTGAAGAAGGCCTTGGGAGTACTTTTAATGTCACCGTCACGCTCGGTAAACAGAAATCAGAGGCGTCTTCTTACCCTTCGGCGTCAACCTATTTGGGGTCTTTACGGGTGTTGTTGGTCGATGAATGTCAGCGTTCTCGGGAGATAGTGAGCGCTATGCTGACAAGCTTTGGCCTGCGTGTCGATGCCTTGGATAAGGCCGATGAGGTACTGAAGAGTATTCAAGCGGCGAGGGAGGAAGACCCCTATGAATTGGTGGTAATGGATTGGAAAGTACCGAGAGGGGAGACCGCGGAGCTCGTTAACGACATTCAAACGCGGGGACATATAGGCAAGCCGCCAGAGCTGATTATGATGATTGCTATGGGTCAGGCCGAGCAACTGCAGTCGACTCAACATGAAGGTATTAGGGGGATCATTAACAAACCCATCATTGGCGCTCATTTACTCTCTTGCATCATGCGCGCAATGGGCCGCGATACGGCCTTGGTGAATAAACCCAGTGTTCAACGCAGGGATGTCGACGACCTTGCGGCTTCACTGCAAGGTGCGAAGGTGCTTCTGGTTGAAGACAATGAGATCAACCAAGAGCTGGCGATGAAGCTATTGAGCCTTAATGGGATAGAGGTTGAAGTCGCCAGTAACGGTCAGCAGGCCTTAGATATATTGGCTGAGGGTGAATTCGATGGCGTCCTGATGGATTGTCAGATGCCGGTTATGGATGGTTATACAGCGACGCGTAAATTGCGCGCGCAGGCGCGTTTCAAGGACTTGCCGATTCTCGCGATGACGGCGAGTACGATGTCGGGCGATCGTGAAAAAGTCTTAAGCGCGGGGATGAATGAGCACATCGCCAAGCCCATCGACGTTAAAGATATGTTTGCCAAGATGGCCAAATGGATTACGCCTGCGAAGGTGTCTACCCCCGTAAAACATCAGGCGCAGGAGGGTCAAATGCCTATTCCTAAACTTGATGCTATCGATACGGTGCAAGGCTTAACCCGCACCCAGGGCAATCATGCGCTTTACTTGAAAATCTTAGCTAAGTTCGCCCTCAGTCAGCGGGACTTTGCCGCAAACTTTACTGACGCGGTGGATAGGCCGGATTGGGAGCTTGCGCAGCGTCTTGCACATACCCTCAAGGGGGTCGCTGCAACTATCGGCGCAGATGAGTTGCGCCAGTGCTGCTTGACGGTGGAGAAGCAGGCGAAAGCTCAGGACGTGGACGTACTTGATCAGCAGAAGATGAATGCGGCCTTGGGGCGTGTGCTAGCCGCCCTCGAAACCTTACCCCATGAGAAAATGAGCGACGCGGAACCTTTGCCGAATAAGGAGCTTGTTGCCGTCCTTGTTTTGCTCTGCCAGCAGCTAAAGGATTTCGATACCAGCGCACAGGATACCTTGGATAAGCATCATCAACACTTAGCCACGCTCGCGCTTAATCCATTGCTTAAGAAACTCGAAAAAGACCTGAGCAATTATGATTTTTCCGCGGCCGTGCTTATTGCGCAGAAAATGCTCAAGCTCGTCGAAGAGGAGGGCTACGCAGATGGAGAATAGAGACTATGTGGCGGGCAGGCCTGCGAATCAATATACAATCTTGGTGGTGGATGATACGCCGGAGAATATAGCGGTTCTGGTCGGCATACTCGAGCCGGACTACCGTGTGAAGGCCGCGATCGATGGGGAAACGGCGCTTAAAATTGTACGAGACTCCCCCCCAGACCTCATCCTGCTGGATATTATGATGCCCGGTATCGATGGTTACGAGGTGTGCCGGCGCTTGAAGGATGATTATACGACCCGCCATATTCCCATCATATTTATCAGTGCCAAAATTGCCATCCAAGATGAGCTGATGGGGCTGGAGCTGGGGGGCGTCGATTATATCACCAAGCCTGTTAGCCCACCCATCGTGAAGATCCGGGTTAAGACCCACTTGGCTCTGTATGATCAAAATCGCGAATTGGATCATAAGGTAAAGCTGCAGACTGATCAGTTGAATATGACGCGCTTGCAGATCATTCAGCGCTTAGGGCGTGCCGCAGAGTATAAGGATGACGATACGGGCCTGCACGTGATCCGCATGAGCGCCTATGCCCAGATCCTTGGGCTGGCGGCCGGGATGAGTGAGCGCGAGGCCGATATGTTATTCAATGCAGCTCCAATGCATGATATTGGCAAGATCGGCATACCCGATAGCATATTGAGAAAGCCGGGTCGGCTGAACGAGGAGGAGAGCCGTATTATGCAGACCCACTGCACCATCGGCGCTGAAATTATTGGCGATGACCCTTCCGAGTTACTGCAGTTGGCGAGGGTAGTGGCCCTCACTCATCATGAAAAATGGGATGGCTCGGGTTACCCTCATGGGCTTGCGGGGGAAGAAATTCCTCGGGTCGGACGCATAGTGGCGGTTGCCGATGTTTTCGATGCCTTAACGTCAGTGCGCCCCTATAAAGAGGCTTGGACAGTGGAATCCACTGTTGAGCTGCTTGAAACTTCGGCTGGGGAGCATTTTGACCCGGCGTTAGTGGCGATGTTCATCTCTGCTATGCCCGAGATCCTGAGAGTGAAAAAACAGCATAGCCAATAAACCTTAAGCCTCGACGCTAAGCTTTTGTCCTCACCGCCTCGTGCTCGCCTTGGTTGGCTAGCCAAGTCATCATTTGTGATAAGGGCTGGGGTCTCGCTACGTGATAGCCCTGGGCTATATCACAGCCGATTTTTTGTAGGTGCTCTAAGGTGGCTTGGTCTTCTATGCACTCAGCGACCACGTGTAATCCGAGGTTGTGGCCGAGGCTGGTGACGGAGTCAACGATGATCCGGTCTTCACGGCAGGAAAGCATGTCGGTGATAAAAGAGCCGTCAATCTTTAAGGTGTTGACCGGCAAATTCTTTAAGTAGGCCATCGACGAATAACCAGTGCCAAAGTCATCGATGGCAATGCTCACGCCCAAGTCTTGTAATTGTCTTAAGATCTTTAAGGCAAGGCTAGGGTTTTGCATCAGAGCACTTTCGGTGATCTCAATTTCTAAGGCCTGAGCGGGCAGCTTGTGCTCAGCCAGTGCCCTTTTGACTTGGCTGCATATACGCGGGTTAAGTAGGTTCCTCGCCGAAAAGTTCACCGCGACAGGCTGAGGATGCTCGGCTTGCCACCAGCTTTTGCAGGCTTTCAGTGCGGTGTTGAGTACCCAGTCTGTGAGAGGGTGGATGAGATCGGTTGTCTCGACCAAGGGAATAAATTCACCCGGTGAAATAGCGCCTTGCTCAGGGTGCGGCCAGCGCAGCAGGGCCTCGGCCCCACAAAATTGGCCAGTATCTAGGTTTATTTTCGCTTGGTAGTGCAGCTCGACCTGAGTGTCGCGACTTATGGCTTCACGCAATTCATTGAGTAGTTGCAGGCGGCGCGAGCTTTGTTTGTCGAGCGTTGCATCGTAATGGGCGAAGCCCTGTGATGCTGATTTTGCACGGTACATGGAGACATCGGCATAGCGCATCAGATCCTCCGCTTGGTTGCTATCGCGAGGGCTCAGGGCAATACCTATACTGCCGCCTACGTGTACGCTTATACCGTCAAGTTCAAAGGGCTGCTTGATCGCATTCATCAGTGTGTCGGCAAGAAAAGAAGCCTCAAGCGGACTGTCAACGGAGGTATTGATAGCAAACTCATCGCCGCCTAAACGTGCCACCATGCTACCCGGAGAGTATTCATCACAACATGCCTGCAGCCGAGGCCCGAGGGCTTGGAGGAGTTGGTCGCCGACGTGATGACCGAGGGCGTCATTAACCTCCTTAAACATGTCGAGGTCGAGCAGCATTAGGGCTTGGGGATATTTGGCGCAAGCCTTAGGCAATTGCGATGCAAGGTGTTGTTGCAGGGCTTTTCGGTTCGGCAGGCCCGTCAGCGCATCGTGTAAGGCTTGGAATTCCATCTCGCGCAGCTGGAGTTGAGAGGCGGTGTTGTCACTATAGGTCGCCCAAACTCCGGTTAGATAACCGTCCTTAATGACGCCTCGGTAGGAGCAATGAAAATAGACGTCTTCATCTTCGAGTTCTGCGTGCCAGATACGGTCGGCGGGTAAGTCGTAGCCGCTTTGCACAAATGCGGCCCATATTATTTTGTCGAGTTCAGTCATCGGTGAGACCTCTCGATCCAAGCGTCCGATTACCTCTTTAGGGTGATCTAAACCTAAGACAGTAGCCAAGGCTTGGTTAACCGCGATAAAGCGCATGTTGTTCAAGATCCAGGCGAGCTGCTCTTCGCAGCTGCCTTGATTGATCGGCATCGGCTTATCGAGTGAATACTGCGCGGCCGGCTCAAACATTTGAGAGAAGAAGGCGCTGTTGCGCGCCTCGCTTTCTTCTCTCAACATTTTCTCTTTCATCATGGCGGAAATATCTTCCTGCACGATCCACATGCCGTGTAGGAAATTGTCCTCAATGATGCCGGTACAGCTATAGCGAAGCCATATATCAAGGCCCTCACTCGTTATGGCATGTTGTTCTCTGTGTACTATTTCGTAGTTCGCCTCTACAAACTCGGCCGCTTCGGCGCGAAACTCTGTTTCATCCTCAAACTCGCTGAGTTTTTTTCCGAGTATGCCTTCTATCTCCGTGAAGCCGTATTGCTCGGCCCAGTTTTGGTTACATTCTGTGAGTCTCAGGCCATTGAAGATGGCTTCAATCTGCTCGTCAGCGGGCAATGATAGGTCGAGGGGATAGGGTAAGTCCAGACGCCCAATGGCATCGTGGCTCTTAGCGACAAACTGCTGAAAACGCTGGTCACGGAACCTAAGCTCTTGCTCTTGTCGATGAAGTTCGGTGATGTCGCGCTGAGTGCACAGGATCTGATGCAGTAAGCCGTCCCTGTAAATGCCACGGCCACTGTACTCAAGGTAAAGCGTCTCCCCTGCTAGGTTATGTTCCGTGAATTTCAGGTTGTGGCTATTAAACTGGAGTTCTGCGGCGGCTCTATGCGATGCGAGCGACTTATCAGGGGCTAGGATGTTTCGGTTAAGCTGGCCTTCGACTGCGGCGGCATTTTCGAATCCATAGAATTGAGCAAAGGCGTCATTGCAGTGGCGAATGAACAAGTGCTCTTCACAGTGCTCAGCTTGCTCATCAATAGATAAGCGGGTGTCTAAGGGTTGATGGAACTCCAGCAGAGCGATCATCTCTGAGGAATATTCAAGGTAGGTGCTGAAGCTTAGCCCTTCTTCAAGGTCGCAGGCGCGGCTATTTGTTGCCGATGGGGTAAGCTTATTTTTAGTCATGTTTATTTTTTTATAGTTGTTCTTATACTGAATATAGTGCGCGAGAAATGGATATTCATCAAATCTTATTCGTATTTCTATTTTAATGCAGGGGTTTCGTTGGGCTCAGGATTGGCGCAGGGAGGGAGGCGCTGCGTGTGAGCTTTCCCAAGGCTTGGTTGCACCTGTTGTTTTGGGGTGACAAATCGTATTTGACGCGCTAGATTTAGGAGAAGAATTGGCCGCAGCTCTAGTCTTTATTTGATGCGATTTTTTTGTTGGCTCGCAGCCTCGTTAGACAAAGTCCATAGTTGCTCCTGTATGCTTAATAAGAATAATAATCATTTACTGGGCGTCTATTTGAACCTCCAAGCAAAATCATTATCGGCCTTAGACGCTCAAGCTTTTGAGTCGCTACCCTTTGCCGTTTGCCTGCGCGATGAGCAAGGCGCGGTGGTGCGTGCCAATGCTTGTTTTGAAACGATGCAGTCACTGTTGCAGGATAGTTCGGAGTTGTTGTTTACCTATCACCAGCAACGCCAGCAGGTGCTGGTAACTAGGCAAGAGCAGCAAAGTGTCGCTAGCGATATTCACGGCAAACTTTATGTCGTGACCAGCGTGCTGCTCAACTTCGAAGGTCAGACCCTCGTATCGACCTGCCTAGAGAGCAAGGTGGGCGAGACGGCGCTGAGTAAGGCCTTGGCAGACAGTCAGTTAGCCCTGCAGACTTATTTAGACCATTCGCATGAAATGATTGTGAGGGTTGATCTTATCCCCCCCATCGACAGTCGCGGCTCCGTCGCAGAACAGGTGGAGCACTTTGTTCGCTACGCGGTGATCGGTGATTGCAACGATCTATATGCCCAGTTCTACGGTTTCGAACAACGTCATGCCCTCATCGGTAAACCCTTGCCTTACTTCTCGAACCTAGATGAGTACCGCCAAGCGGCACAAGCCTTGATAGAGAAAAACTACGAGGCCCATAATCAAAAGCTGATGCAGGTGACAACGCAGGGGGAGGAGCGGTGGGTAGAATATTCCACTCATGGGGTTTGGGACGGCCCATGCTTTAAGTCGTTCTGGGGAGCCCAACGCGACATCACTCTGCTGCATCATAATCAGGCAGAATTATCATTACGAGAGCAACGCTATCGAGATTTTATCTCGCGAAGCGTAGAGGCGATCGCCCATTTAGACCTCGACCCTGCGGTCGACATCAGTCTGCCTGAGCGCGAACAGGTCAAACAAATCTCACGGCAAATGCGTGTTACCGAGTGCAATAAAGCTTGGGCGGCGCAGTATGGTAACGATTCGCCGGACACGGTTAAGGGTAGATTTCTTTCTGAGTTTGAAGCTTTAGAAGATCTTGAAGGAGAGGCGACGGCTCTGATTCGCAATAATTATGACCTTAACCGCCGGCCTCAAGAAGTCCACTTGACTGAGGGCGGGTTTGGCCATTTTCGCTATAGCCTAAGCGCGCGCATAGAGGATGGCTTCTTGCAGGGGATGTGGCTTGTTCAGCAGGACATCACCCAAGAAGTTAACGACGCTGAGGCCTTGCGTCTGAGTGAGGCGCGTTACGCCAGCTTCGTTGAAAATAGCACGGATGCCCTGTGTCGCTATGAACTGGAGCCACCGGTAAGTTTGGATTTACCTATCGCGGAGCAGGTGCGCCTAGGTGTTGAACGTCTGCGCATTGCCGAGTGTAATCAAGAATGGGCTAAGCTCTATGACATCGCTAACCTCGACGACCTTGTGGGCAAACGATTAGTCGATCTGGATCCTAGAGAAGACGTTGAGGACGCGTACTTAGATTTTGTCCGCTCGGGTTATGTGGTTAAGCACAAGGAACAACATAACCTGACAAGGCAGGGCGGATGGATTCATGTTCGCTACAGTGTAACGCCGATTATTAAGAAAAATGCCCTAGAAGGCCTATGGCATGTTGAAGAAGATATAACAGAAATATACAACCAAAACTTGGCCCTCGAACAAAGTGAGCTACGCCGACGCGAGTTCTTTTCCTCAAGTTTTACCCCCGCCGTACGCTACAAACTCGATCCTCCTATGCCTATAGCTTTGTCGGCCGCGGAGCAGGAAGAGTGGCTGTTTCGCAATATCTGCTTCCTCGATGTGAATCAGGCTTTCGTGGATTGGTCTGGGGTTTTTGCTACGGCTCTTGAGTATCAAGGGGTTCGCCTATGTGATCTGGGTATATCGCCTGATTTGGACAGGGAAATATGGCAAAAGTTTGTGGCCTCAGGCTATCGCCTAAAAGCTAAGGACTGGCACCTCCACACAGATGCGGACTCTGCGGCTGATTTTGAGACGGGTACCGACATTTATTTTGACTCGGAGCATCGAGGCATTGTAGAAAACGAGACATTGATAGAGGTTTGGGCGAGTTACAACGATACGACGGCGTCTCGTGAATATTTACGCAAAATGGAATTCCAAGCGCGCCATGACGCCTTGACGGGCTTGCCCAACAGAGAGGCCTTGCACGACCACCTGAGTGAATATTTGCCTACGGCCTGCCCGTCGACGCCACTGGTGCTCATGTTCATCGATTTGGATTTATTTAAAGAGGTCAATGACGCCCTCGGTCATCATGCGGGCGATGATTTGCTGAAGCTCTTAGGGCCTCGCCTTGAATCTGTAACCAAAGGCTACAAAAATTCAATCGTGGCGCGCCTGGGTGGGGATGAGTTTGCGGTATCGGTGTGCGTCACGAAGCAGGCCGAGGCCATTGAGCTCGCTCAGGATTTGTTGCTAGCGATTAAGCAGCCCTTCGACTTGGCTGGGGTGAATGTGCTGGTGGGCGCCAGCATCGGTATCGCATCGGCCCCTATCGACAGTTGTGATGCCACGGACCTAATGCGCTTTGCCGATGTCGCAATGTACCGTGCAAAATCGGGCCGCATAGGTTTTGCAGTATTCGATGCAAAAATAGATAAGCAGAGTTCGAGACGCCTAGAGCTGCTCTCTGAATTGCGTGCCGGACTCGAGGCTGATGGGGAGCAGAGCCAGTTGCAACTCTACTACCAGCCCAAGATCACCCTAGGCGATCAAACGCTTTATGGTTGTGAGGCCTTGATGCGCTGGTTTCATCCCGAGTATGGTTTTATCTCTCCCGCCGAGTTTATCCCGATTGCCGAAGCGACGGATTTGATTCACCCCTTAACCGAGTGGGTACTGAATCAGGCGCTCAAGCACTGCCGCTTATGGTGGGGAGAGTCACAGCTTCCAGTGGCGGTGAACTTTTCGACGCAGAACCTGCTTAATACGGACATCGTCTCGATGGTCGCCCAAGCGCTGAAGCAGCACGGGCTTCCCAGTAGGGCCCTGGAAATTGAAGTCACCGAAAGTGCGCTTATGCAAAATCCAGAAAAGGCTCACGCGATTCTAAAAGACTTGCGAGGCTTAGGCGTGAGTATCGCTATCGATGACTTCGGCACGGGCTACTCGTCTTTGGCCTATTTGAAGTCTTTGCCGGTGACCACCCTGAAGATTGATTACTCCTTTGTGCGTGAGCTTATCTCCAGCAGCGAAGACAAAGTTATCGTCGATTCGGTGATTCAGCTGGGGCAAAATTTCGGGCTTAATATTGTCGCCGAAGGCGTCGAAGATCAAGCGACCCAAGACCTGCTCAATGGGCTCGGTTGCGACTTAGCTCAGGGCTATCATATTGCCAAACCCATGCCCCTTGATAAGTTTCTGAGCTGGATCGAAGAATACCCGGCTTAAGTTGCATCATCGTGGCCGGACGACTGGAACACGATTCCCCCCCCTTCTTGCTGTTACTTGTTTATTCCCAGCCTCCTTTTCTGCTTGAATCCTATATATGATACCTACTCACATAGCGGTTGTTGCGGATACACGACCGGTGACGGCTGAGTAATAATGCGCGCCGAAAAGGAGTGTGCGTAATGCTTCTTGCCTCTTTGCATTTAGCACAGCGTATTGGATCATCTTAATGACATCACTATCGGCCTTTGATGCCGCCTCCTCCTTCAGCCCCGTTCCCCACTTTAGCGACAGCCCGGCTGTTTTACCTGTCGAAGACGCTGTTCGCCTAGTGCATAGGAATTTAGGTTCTTTGCACAACTCGTCCATCATCAGCGCCCACGTCGAGATTGGCAGTAAGAAAAACCCACAGAGCCTTGTGCATAAGGCGACGATGGGGGCGATTAATGAGCAATTGAATCGTGTTTTAGAGGAAGTTTTCGGCGAGCACGAAGTGCCCCATGAAGACAGCCCCGCCGAGACGGCTGGGCGCATAGTTGCAGGTTCCGTCGGCGCCTTTCATGTTTATCAAAGGCAAAACCCCGACGAAAACCTCGAAACCCAGCTCGACAACTTCATCTCTATCCTCAGCGAAGCGGTTGATAAGGGCTTCGGTGAGGCGCGTAAAATCCTTGCTGGCATGGGTGTGCTCGACGGTGACGTGGCCCGTAACATCGATCGCACCTATGAGCATGTGCTTGAAGGTTATGAAAAGTTTAAAGCGAGCATGTTGGAAATCCACAACCCCAAATCTACTAAGACCTCATAGTCATGGCGCCCACAAAAAAGGCCCCAGCAACTTAGTTGCTGAGGCCTTTTTTTATGGCCGGTTAAATCGGCCTGAGCGCTGCGACAATTAAGCGAAGGCTTTTTCCATCGGCGGTACAACCTGCTTCTTGCGGCTAAGAACGCCGTCTAGCCAAGCCTTACCTTCAACGGTAGTGGTTGCAAACGCTTGCTCTACAAGGCTTACATCATCGCCGACAACGAGTAGCTCAGAGCCTTCTTGCATGATATCGGTGAGCAATAGGCAAACCGTGTGGCGCTCGCCTTCGCGCTTAAGCTCGGCCATGTCTTTATGCAGATCATCTTTGATGGCATCAAACATGCTGATGTCGACAGTTTCAAGCTGGCCGATACCAACCTTCTTGCCGCTCATGATGAAGTCTTTAAAGTCACGCAGCACAAGATCGCGCACAGGCGTGCCCTCGACCTTAGACTTGATCTTGAACATCTCGATGCCCAGCGCCTTGTAATCTTCGATGCCTGCGATGGCGGCTAGCTTCTCAACAGCCTTAATGTCTTGTGCTGTGCACGTCGGCGACTTGAAGATCACCGTATCGCTCAAAATTGCACACAGCATGATGCCGGCGATAGGCTTAGGGATTTCAACGTCGTAGTAGGCGTACATCTCGGTAATGATGGTGTTGCAGCAGCCCACTGGGCGAATCCAGCACTCAAGCGGCGCTGAGGTGGTGATATCGCCTAGCTTGTGGTGATCGACGATGCCGACAACCGTAGCCTTAGCCAAATCTTCAGGTCCCTGAGCTAAATCAGAGTAATCCACAAGGTAGACATTCTCACCGGCGAATTCGGTTTTTAGCACAGGTGTTTGTGCTTCGAGGCCGAACTTTTCCAAGATGAAGGTACTTTCAGGGTTCAGCTCACCTTGGCGTACGGCAACATAGTCCTCGCCAATGGCCTTTTTCAAGTGCGTCAAAGAAACAGCAGAAACGATCGAATCACTATCAGGAATTTTGTGGCCAAGTACGTAAGTTGTCATAACTACCTCGAAGATAAATTTGCGCGCGCACTATAGCAAAAAAAACATCAAGAAAGTTCAAAATCATCTATAAATTTGAGGAATCTTCGGAATAAGTTTAAAGCTAGCCGTCATAGCAAAGGGACGCTATCAGAGAGCCTAGGTGGGTACTTAAGTTGCCCAAATGCTTGCGTGAAACGGCACTGTCTTCTGCTGAATCGCCCCCTTGGTGGCGGTCGATACAGGTTCTTATCGCGCTTGTGCGTGGCGTCGAAGTTATTACAATTTATTATCCTTCATTCCATGACAGGCGTTTTTGCCATCACTTGCTCATATTTCAAATAAATATAGATAATGATTTAGTAATTCAATAATCTACTGGACTAGTCGGTGATCATCACCGCGTGGCAGAGAAGGTAGGTAATAAATGCGAAGTGTTCTTTTATGTTGGGTGTTATTGATGCCTTCGTGGGCGACAGCGGCAACGCCGGTGAGCAGCGCGCCACTGGCGCAATTGTTGATTCATCCCGCTCAGAGTGCGCCGGCCACAGTGGAGAGTCTCAATCGCAGTCGTCTGAGTGCTCAGCTTAGCGCCATCATCGAGGCTATCCCGGTACGCGTCGGCGATCTGGTTGACGCGGGTCAGCTGTTGGTGCAGCTCGATTGCCGTGAATACAAGGCCCAGCTCGATTCGCAGCTCTCTATTAGTAAACAATATCGCTTACAGCTCAAATTGGCCGAATCACAACTGCAACGCAGCCTCAACCTGCGCAAGGTGCGCAGTATCAGCGAGGAGAAGGTCGAAGTACGTGAGACAGAATTAAACGTATTGCGGGCACAGGCGGCCTCGCAGCTGCAGCTCTTGAATCAGGCTGAGCTAATGACTCAGCGTTGTCGGGTGACGGCGCCCTATGCGGGCGTGGTGAGTCAGCGGCTGGCTCATCAAGGCGAGCTTGCAAGTCCCGGGACAAACCTATTAGAGCTGCAACAACTCGATCAACT